>BPLR01004029.1:0-102408 GCA_021605095.1 Caerostris extrusa | reverse complement strand
TCAATTTTCTTGTCCACAGACTCTCGAGTCAATTTTTTTCATGAAGCCAACCACGCGGAAAAAATGCCGCTTGTCACTCTGGCGGTTGCGGTTTGTCAGAAGTCAACTGCGTCTGCAGAACTACTTGTAATGCAACACCACCCCATCGTTCCTATTAGGCCCTTTTGGGTCCAATTATATTTGTCCTGAGTGGGTACGACAGTTCGTCTCGTCGGACATTGACGGATGACGCGCGATGCTCCCGAATTGGAGAAGCTAATTAGTTAATGAACAATCTAAGAAATGGGCTTGCGTCCTCACTGGGGCCGTGTCCTCAGTGCGTTTCCTTCCGCTAAGGGACATTCCAGATTATGGCAACGAACGTTTTCCTTAAGAGTAAGTACCAAGAGCTACTAATTTATTGGCATTGATTTCTTAAATCTTAAGAACTATTAAACCCCTATGTAAGAAATGATAATTAAAAGTTATCAGAAAAGGTAATTTCAAGAAATAAAATTAAAAACTAAATAAAATTTTAAAATTTAGGGATAGTAATTAAAATAAAGTAGAGATAAAATTTACAAAAATTATAAATGGGAAAATGCAACATTAAACCCTTAATAATTATGAACCCATTCGAAAAAGCTGCAAATTAAAATAAATAGAGATAGTACATTCAAACTAAAAAAAATTGTAAGCAATTTAATTAATTTGGACTGACATCGATGTTCCCAGGTTATCACTCTTCCAAGTATTCATTACACCCAATGATATTTGACTTGTATCGAATTTATAAAAATACAGATATTATTCATTGCAAGGACACACGGTTTCATAATACACTCAATCTTTATGATTCTCAATCTTTATGATTCCTCGAAGACTGTAGTTAGGTTTTTGTTTTGTTTGGTTTGTTCCCCTTACGGTCAATTTTTGCACACTTTAGGGGGCTAGTTAGATCGGGTCCTACAGTTTAATAGATTCCGACCACTCACAAACATCCATGCCGCCATCAGGATTCCGAATCTGAAGCCAGTACTACCAAAGGCCAGAGTGCGTGAATGTATATACAAATTAGGCAAACAGACCAAACTGCATTACATGGGCGATGTATAATACCACAATGATATATGATATGTGATTTACCTTAATGATATATTTTTTTTAATCATAATTTCATTTGATTCAAAAATCTGAAGTTGTAAACTATTTACTTTTTTTTTTTTTTTTTAATTTGTTTTATATCCCTATATTTGAATAAACGTATAAAAGGTAATCACTATAACATTTTACTGTCACTTTTAATAATAATAGAAAAACATCACTGTCACTTTTATCGCTGTAACAGTAATTTATTAAAATAAATAATTTATAATGTTTGTGTATATGGTTGCAGTTTATTCTTCAGTTCAAGTTTACTGCAGATCACAAGATTATTTGTTTGTTTATATCTTATAATAAGCATTTAAGAGTCTGTTTTGAAAATTACAGACTGCCGAATTTCTTGCATTGAAAAAAAAAAATTTTTTTTTTCCTTTATGATAAAAATTGTAAAACACTGAAATTAACTTTTTATAGTTGAACAATTATTTTTATATCTATAGAGTTTATATTTTTATATTTATATATATTGAATTGCAAATGCGATATGTTTGCTCAAATTTAACTTTACGTTATATAGCAATTCTTTACTATATTTAAATATTTCTAATTTTTTTTCTATTCATTTAATGAAGAAATTATAGTCTTTTTTCACACAAACGATTTTAAGACTTCATTTTTAAAGCGTTAACTCAAATAGAAATTACTATACACTAAATAAGAGTATTTTTCTCTATTTTGTTAGCTGAGAATTTTAAATTTCACGTATTGTTTAAACTGTAATTTATGCGAAATAAAGTCATTATATCACTGTAAATCTTTTAGTATGCGTTAAAATAAAGTCATTATATCACACTTAAAATCTGCAAATTTAGTATGCATACAACAAAATGATAAATTAGGGAGAGTTATAAATCAACATTAGCGTCACCGTAATAACATGCAAAGATATACTAACCGTTAACTTCTAATAAAATGTAATTTTTCACAACTGAATAATTTTGAAACACATATGTAACAACATAGAGACACATATTTAAAAAAGTGCAACACTTATCACTTACTGTGTGACCTTTTTGTCATCTGATGCCTTTTGTCATAAACTGATGCCTTTTGTATAACTAAATAAACTAAATAAAATATACTTTTTGCATGACTAAATGAAAAGGAACACATATTTAAATAAAAAGTTTATCACTTACTGTGCGATGACCTTTTGTCATAGTGCGCTTTGTATAGATAAATAAACACATAAAGGAAAGGGAAGTTTTGAAAAGCATTAGCATCATCCTTGATAACATGATACACTCTAGTTAACAAATAAAATATACTTTTGCATGACTAACATGAGATAGTTAACACATATTTAAAATAAAATTATACTTTTGCGATGACTTTTGAAAAGAAATAAACACACATGATAGATTTGTCATCTGAAGTTTTGAAAAGCAACGTTAGCATCATCATGATAACATGCAGATACACTTACAACTAAATAAAATTAAAAAAAAAAAAAGTGCAAAAACATTTTTAAGATCGAACGATATATCAGTAACAAGTTAGATATGCTAATTTACTATGTATACCTAAATAAACATGATAAATAGAGTGGAACTTTGAAAATCGACGTCAAAGTCACCTTAAGAGCATGCACATACAGCTCTGACTAATTTAGCTTTAATATATTTAAAACTAATAACCAATTAGATTATAATTTCCATGACCAAATAATTTTTATAACACACGTGTAACAACACAATCTTTGAGGCACACCTTCGAAAAAAAAAAAAAAAAAGAGGTGAAAAGCTAAACACTTAAAAAAACTCGATCGTACGATATCTTCTTTTTTTGTCATCAGTCCCCAGGGCACTAATTTCTTTTTTCATATCGCCCAACAAAAGGCGAATTACTTTTAGAAACGAACCATTTGCGCTACTAAGTGGTCGCACATGGGCCTTTTTTTACATCGTCCTGCGTAATCTTAACACAGCGCACGAGGAACGCACCAGGGCTCTAATTACGCAGACGATTCTGGAGTGCCTAATCGTTTGGTGTGTCGCTGTCCTTCGGGCAGAGGGTCATTTCGTGAATTACCAAGAACTGTGTGATACGTTTTGCACCGTTCGGTGGTTATTATTGGCTGCCATTAACATCTAACTAAGGAATGAGCGTTTAGCTTGTTATCGGTCTGTTACTTTTTTTTTTTTTTATACAGTCGGACGTGAATAGGGTTGTGTTATGCTATCCTAAAGGAATAGCGTGCCGTAACTTTAAAAAATGTTATTTTATTTCACACCTATCATTTTATATCCAAATACTTACTTAACTCATTTATATATGCCATTCGTAAATTACCAGTACATATATATTCTACACAATCTGTTACTAAAACGAAATTGTTGGTGAAATATGTATTCATGGTAAAACAATAAAGTATTCTCAGCAATATTTACATGGTGTAGATACATAAACTACATATAAACATGGTGTAGATATATAATCTACATTTATAAATGGTGTATATATATAATCTACATATATACATGGTATAGATGCATAATTTACATTTATACATGGTGAAGATACATATATACATGGCTTAGAAAAATGGGATTTGAATAGTTCTATAAATTTCTCAAAATGCATTCTAAAATAGATAAGAGTTTAACTATAACAAAACAAAATGACTAAAAATTTCTAAATTAGTTAAAAACATCTACAGCAAATTCCATATCTATCTAACTAATATATATATATATATATATATTAGTAATTAAAGAATTACCAAAACATTTAAAAATAAAACAGGCTATTTATTTACAACAGTTGTTTTAATTTAAATTCACAATAACTTTAATTATCAATTTTAATTGCTCATATTTTCATGTCTTTTACCATTTATTAATAAACAAATAACGGCTGTTTGGGTTGTTTTTTTTATCCCACTTACGTTAGTGAATTATATAATAGATAATTGAATACACTTAGAAAAAGTGACAGATAGCATGTCAGCGGACACGGATTCAATCCTCTGATGATATGTGCATCAGTGACAGTGATCTGACATTGTCAATCGAGATGCCAGCCTAGGATTTTCTTTTAATTCTGGCATTATCCATAAAGATCTTTATATAGAAGTAAATTTCAACCTTCCCGGTACGAATAAATTCTAGAAAAACAGCACTAAAACCGTGTCTAGGTTTGAAACATTAGTGAAAGTTCGCCTATCTTCTGATTTTGTAGTTTGACCTTGAAAAATAATTCCTCTGAGAAAATGCGTTTCAGTGGCAGAGAATCTAACATTGTCTAATCGAGCTGCCAGTCTTGGGTTTTCTCTTAATTCTGGCATTATCCATGAAGGGTTTTCTCTTATTCTTTCTAAAGCAGCAAATCCCAACCCTTGCCGGTAAAAAATAAATTCTAGAAGATAGCACTAATCCATCTAAAACCGTGTCTAGGTTTGAAACATTCATGAAATTTCGCCTGTCCTAAAGTTTTGTAGTTAGAACTTGAAAAAATAAAGTTAACTTTAAATGCTAACTTTTTGTCGTCTTTTGGGAAGTTTTAAATATTTTGATATACGAGTGTAAAAACAAACTCTTCCGAAATCTATCCGAATTTCAATTTTCCTGAAAGATGGCAAACAAACCCGTATACTTTTGACTTGCATCCGAACAGCAACAAATCTATTTGATGTGTGACCATCAAAACCTTCGCGTTCTGGTTTAGACATGTCTTAATACATTTAAGTGTTCCAGTTTCATTAAGTCTACTAAACCAGGAGTCTCAAAACTACTGCCAGCAAACACATTTCAACCCTTCTAATCATACTAAACTAGGCATTCGTGTGGACGATCTTGTTGAACATGCTTTGTTTTTTTTTTATTAATATGAAATATCATCAACTGCTTCTCTAGAGGGTAAGAAAATCCAACCAATTACATATATGACCCGTTCTCATAAAGCATAATTTAACGCTGTACTAGCCATTAACAAGATTTATGTAACTTGATTTTTCCTCTGGCAATTATTTGCAGTTGTAGAACAAGTTTGCAATTGCCCATTGCCAAAATAGATTTAAGACGTTGGCATGACTTACAAATAGTTCGGAACGCAAATTGTGCAATTTGGAGACTCAAAGAATCGATTTGTAATTCAAATTTAACGCCTATCTTGTTCCTTTTTTTTTTTTTTTTTTTTTGCGTTATGAAAATAAATGTTTGTCGAATTTATATAAATAACCCTTCAACCTTGTATGCTGATGTTTATATGAAAAACTTGCAAAAAAATTTATTATTTTTTTTTTATTAAAAATTATTGCTGTTATGTTAATACTGCGAATACTAATACGGCCCACCTAATTCATAAATCAGTCAGTGTAGGCCTCGGTCTAAACCTGTTAAAGACACCTATTCGAAACTATTGCGATTGACATTAGTTTTGATGTACTGGGGCTTGATGGTCGAGTGGCTAGCGCTTGATGCCATGGATGTTTGTAGCAGTTCAGAATATACTTTAAGGCAGTAGATCCTGTTCTCATATGACTGTAGAGCGTCATAGAGCCCAATCAGACTTCTCACCCACATCTTTCCCCAAACAGTAAAGGGGCAACTCAGATCTAGGCACAGTGATGTAGTGTGATGTGGCGTTGTAGTGGTAGTTTTGATGTACTGGAAATGTAAACTGATTAATCACAAGAAATTAATTCATATATTCATTGTACAAAAAAAAAATTATTATAAAAATATTTAATCAAAAAAGTACCTATTTCTAAATATAAAGAAAATAAATTATTTTTAGAATTAGGCTTTGTATGTCGCTATACTGTCATTTTGTGCCCACTTTAGGTTAATTAAACAGAGACCTACAATTTAAAAGTGGATTCCGAACCACTAACAAACATCCTTGCCATCGCCAGGATTCGAATCTGAAGCCTCAATGGCCAGAGCTAGCCAATTGGCCATCCAGCCGCTCATTTTCATAGCTCAAAAATGTATAATTTGAAATACATTGTAGTAGAAAGGGTTTCATATGTAACATTTATATTCTATATGATATAAAAATAGTTCTTTATTTTCGAAATGCTAAAATTAATTTTAAAAAATATACTTGTTCATATTAAAATTTTCCAGCAATTTTTATAATGGAATAGCTCAAAATACCATAATCACTCACTTGTATAAAAAAATTTCAACATATATTATATAAAGGTGTATAATAAATATAATAAAATATTCTTTAATGGAAATTTTTAACAAATTTGTAATTATGCTTAAATATATTGTATCATATATAACCTTTTAATACTGTATATCATCAGATAGTTCTTTATTCCTGAAATGTTAAACTAATTAGAACATTATTTATGTCATGCCAAATATTCCCGTAAGAATTTTTACAATGGAACAGCCTCAAAATACAATAATTTATTTATCTAAACACATGAGGTTGGGCATTGTATAATAATGTTTATTGTAAACATAATAAATATATTTTAATGGGAATTTCTAATAAATTTGTATGCATATAAAATCTATTTTAAAATTAAATTGTTATGGGAAGAACCAATCAATGGGAAAAGGTTTCGTGACGTCATGATAGGGAAAAAGTCAAATATGATTTTTCCCTCTCTCACCGTGCACATTGCAACTGCTAGACTATGAATTTATTATGTGGGTGGGTACGAATGAAGACATCACTCTAAAAATACGTCCGCATCAGTGACACTATCTTAAATACTGAAAAGTCCCTAAATTTTTCCTGTATTCATAGGTCTTGATTAGAAAACGACGTTTCCCTTGATAACGATGGGTGTATACCAGCAAAGTTATTCATGATTAGCATAGTGTTTGATTTGAAAGTATTTGATTTATGATGTGCAATAAATAAAAAGGGCTCTGAAACATGGAGTTTGGCAAGATCTGATGAGGCCAATATATTTGGGTATATTTGAGCGGAAGATTTTAAGGGCTGTTCTTGGAGGTGTTACGGAAAGTCATTGTTGGAGAAGACGGTGCAACGCAGGAATTTATGAATACTATAAAGACCCAGATATTACAATATTTATTAAGATCAATATATTAAACTGGGTTGCCCATGTATGTAGAATGAAGGATTTAAAACCCTGTAAAAGATTCATTTTTGCAAAGTCACAGGGACAAAGAGGAAGAGGGCGACCCAAGTTGCAATGGACAGACGCAGTTGAAAACGATTTTGTTGTACTGAAGGTTAAGAATTGAAGGACAATTGTAACCCAGAGCGCTAGTATTTATTATTAATAGTTTGACTTGGTCTTAAAATCAATTTGAAATTTCCAGTTAGATTTGAAAAAGAGATGATATGTCTTCTTCTGACGCCAAATCCGAAAACTTTCGTTTTCAATTGCGATGATATTCATTATTTATTTACAATTGATGATTACAAAAATAGTTAATTATATTATATATTATTAATATTTTAATTTATATATTTTTGATACTTTGGATGTTTATATTTATTAGTAGTTGTAAAATCAGTTAATACACTCATGTCCATAAATTAAGGATAATGCAGAATCACACAGAAATTGAACTCTAAAATAAAAATTTCACATGTAGAATTATCACACACATCTTGAAGAAGAATATACAAAATACAGGAAACCACCAGATGGCGGGGATAGTACGTCACAATGACGAGAGTGTAACAGAGGGTATATAAGGAAATGCGGCAAAAAGTAAAATTGTTCACAAGCGCTTTAAAAGCCTTTTAGTGCAATAACCGCATAGTTATGACACAAAGGAAGCATTTGGATGATTTTTTACGTGGTAGAATTATCGGACGACTGGAATGTGGACGTACCCAGCGAGGAAGTATCCGAGGAACTTGGAATTGTCTAGAGTGTCATCTCCAGGCTTTGCCAACGACTCCAAGATGATGGTAATGTGAGTAGATGTTACAGCACAGGTCGTCCCCGAGTTACAACGCTGAATGAGGACTGGTATTTAGCAGTTACTGCCAAAAGAAACAGACGGAGCACAGCATCAGACCTGTATCGTCAGCTCTCTTCAGCTACCGGTACGACAGTTTCAAGGCAGACCGTGTACAGACGCTTAGGGCAGACTTACAGACGCTTAGGTTTGGTCTATATGCTCGTAGGCCTGTCAGATGTGTTCCACTTACCGCAACTCACTGTCACCTGCGATTAACCTGGAGAAGAGAGCATGCATTGTGGACACCACAACAGTGGTCTGGTGTGATGTTTTCCGACGAGTCCAGGTTTAGTTTGCAGTCTGATTCTAGCCGGACTTTCATATGGAGAGCGCCAGGTACCAAGAGAACACCATTGAATGACCAAGAGAACACCATTGAAAGACACCGTTACGGTGGTGCAGGATGGCTCGTTAGGGGAGGAATTATTCTTGGTTCCAGAACTGACCTGCATGTTCAGAGTGTAACGATGATAGGCCACATCTATCGGGATGTCATTCTGGAACAATATGTACGTTTGTTTCGGGGCGCCATGGGTGCTGAATTTCTCTGTTTATGGATGACAACGCCCGTCCTCACCGTGCAAACATTGTAGACGAATGCCTTCAATTGGAGGATATCACCCGTATGGATTGGCCAGCATATTTACCGGACTTGAATCCAATAGAGCATGTGTGGGATATGCTTGGCCGACGAATTGCAGCCCGTCAACCCCTCCCACCTGTCAAACCGGAACTTCGGAGGGCATTGCTTGATGAGTGGTGTAATATTCCCCAAGATCAGATTGATAATTTGATACTCAGCATGCCTAGGCGTTGTAAGGCCTGTATTGCATCGTCCGGGAGACATACTCCATATTAACCATCCTACTAACCATGTTATACTGTTTTTTGTAAATAGGTTCTTTTTTTGAAATTTGCTCCAGGGTGTAAAAATCGCAATTTTCATTAATTATGTCAAACATATAGCATCTTTTTGCTCTTTACCTTTTGTTTAATAAACAGACTTTACAAATAAGTCAAATTTGTTTTTTTTCTTCTGTCTCTTTCTTTGCCTGAACTTCATTATCCTTAATTTATGGACATGATTGTATTTCATTAACCAAGAAATTTTGTTAAGATATGATATGTTAGCAAGATTTAGTATTGTGCCAAATTTAAAAAATTATAATGTGAACATAAGGCCATTAAAGTTTTTAGTATTGTGCGATCTTCAGTTCTTGCCTTGGTAGTCGGACTACCTGATGGGAGTTTTAAGGGTTTTCTCCCATACGATACGCAAATACGAGATAGTTCCACTTAAAAGAACTTCCGGAAGCACTACCCTCCTCCTTCAACATCGTGGAGCCAAGCCGGACTTCAACTTACTGGTGCTCCAACACAACAGAAACTGCCCATCTCCCTCATTCCATGAGATGGTCTAGACGGGTTCATGGTCTTGGTCTAAAATGGTGCAATTGACCAGCCAAGTGAGACAAAAAAAAAAAAAACCATTCTACAATACTACAACTCTGAAAAATTTAGGAAAAACTTGCAAAATTTATAGACCGAATATTGATCACCAATAGAAGAACATTTTTTTGAACTCTAACTTAAAAAAAAAAGTAAGAGTAAATGAAAATTATATAGGTACTTTCATTTTGTGTACTGTAGCTACAATTAGCTTAAACAAAATATTTAAAAAAATATTTTATTAAAAATGGACAAAGAAAATGGGCTTGTTGCTATTTTTATTAATATGCAACATACGCATAACCTCTATTTTCTACATTAAAAAGATTAACTCTAAAGCGGCCTTCTTTGAATTAGATAATTGCTAACCACTATCTAAAAATTGCATCTTTTAATTTAAACACGTATTGCAAAATGCGTAAAACCAATGCTGCATTTTTTCCTTTCAAAAGCACCGAAAACATTACAATTCTAACAGCTCGTGTGTTATTTAGATAATTTTTGACAGAAAACTATAACTTATCAGTCAAATTTTATTTACATTGCCGAAATTTACAAAACAATCCTTTCTTGTCACAAAAATAAATCTATTTAATTTCAGTTTGACTGAAAAAAATCTTGCATAGAATACAAGAACATCTAGAAAGCTGTTAAAATGATAAATGTTTATAGAAATTCATTCATTGTTGCTTGAAGCTAATAGGAAATTAAAACAAAATCTTATTATATCTTGTTTCTAAGTCAATTGCTTGCCATGTAGATGAAATATAGATTACTTAACCCATTGATAGTCTGTACACGTTTATTTGCAGGGAGCTCTTCCATTCGAAATATCTTTTAAAATAAGTAAAAATATCTCTTTTTCTTACTTACACAAAGACTAATTTCATTTATAATGTGACACTCGAATAACATGTTATCAGTTACGCAAGAAAACTATGGTTGAATTAACTGCCGTAGGTATTCGAGTTCAGTATTTTGTACGTGTTATGTTTAAGTTTTTCGTTTATTGACACTTAAATAAACTCGTTAGGGAAAAGTTGGATTATTTTGTTAAACAAAAGCCACACTTTAATTTTACGTGACGTCTCGAACGTGGTAGAGTATAAAGTTACTCATTTTGTGATTCAATTTATTCACATCGTCTCCCAGCTCTACGAATACTATGAACTTATCCGATTGCACCTAGTGCATTTAAGAAAAAGAAAGATTAATACACTTTTATTTGAACTCTTTATTAGAGCTTTTTATTTTCCACTAATACGTAATGTCACGTATTACATTGTATTAATCACCAAGTAATCCATGCCAAAAATCAAGTGGTTGATATAACAATGTTTATGGTCGATATGATATTGACAAAGGTCAAAATAATGTTGGAAAACGTCAATATGACATTGAAAAGGGTAGATATAGTAATCAACTGGTCGATATAACATTGCTTATGGTCAATATGATATTACAAAGGGTCGATGTCGTAATCAAGTGGTCGATATAACATTGTTTATGGTCAATATGATATTGAAAAAGATCGATATCGTAACCAATGGGTGGATATCACATTATTAATGTCGATATAATATTTAAAAGCATCTATATGATGTTGAAAAAGGTCGAAAACGAAATCAAGGTGTCGATTTAAACTTGTTAAGAGTCGATTCGGATCATTACGTACGAGATGAATTATGGCAAAAACCTTTTCAGAATGAAAGCATCACTTGAAAAGCATCGATTCGATATTGAAAAAGATCATTTCCGCGTTACTCGCGTAATCGTTACTCTCTTCCATAGCAGCTCTTCAAGATACACGTGCCCCCTGAGAAGTGTAATTACCTGAATACTTTGCCATACGACATAAAAGATAACTCTCTCTGTATTGCCCGCAACAACAACTTTATTAGAAAGCATTCCTATAATAACGCGAAATGTATATCTAAATATAATGTATGTAAGTTAACGCTTAGATTTTAGATAATTGTCTGAAAAAGTAGGAAGATTATTCAAAAATGTATTTATTAACAATAATATATGCGTAATGAAAATATGTTTATGCTTGCTATATCTACTAAAATGTAAATTATGTACATATATATTTTTGATTATATTTGGGGGAAAGGGGGACATCCTTCTGCGTCATCTTGAACTTCAATATAGCAGAGCCATATTATAACTATAATTATATATGGCCGAATCCCTCTAACTAGTCATAATAGAAACACAAAAAATTGTGAAATTTTCCTGAAAATACCAAGCCGCGACTATGCATGATTTTTAATTCAATGAGTGCCTACAATTATATACGACCAACCCATCCACCTAATCATGGTAAAACACACAAAAAATCTCATCCATCCTTGCTCAAAATGCAGAGTTATTTTCAGCCACTTAGGAGAGCCATTTCCTGTCACTCCCTCCGGTGTGCTTAAATGAGTTCCAGCGATTTCTCGCCCACGAAGCGTCGAATATGGCGCTTGGGCAGACAGGGTGGTTTGGAAGAACATCTTCATTTTCGTTCCCATCACCAAAGGGGTGCCACACCCTATCGGGGCACTCCACCCTCCTCATCATCTTCCCTCCCCTCGACGAAACTTCTGTTGGGGGTGTTCCAACCCGGAGAATTGCATGGGAGGGTTCGAATCGAAGAATTATCCCTTCCACGACGCCCCCTTTCCAACCCTGCAAAGGTTAAATTCGCGGGATAAGAATGGAAGTAAATGAGATCGTAAATCATGTCCTATTTAGTACTTTTGTCAGCTACTCAAGAGTACTTGTAAGTATTCATTCGATGTAACTAAGCAGTGATGTTTTTCGTTGCAGATAAAAGTGTAGTAATTTTTATCTGAGTTTTTATCACAAAAGATGCAATGTATTTCAAGATGAAAACAAAAATTCGTTTTTTTTTCAATTCCTTCTATTAGCTCCTACTCTTCCTATATATATTTTGTTCAAATTTTTAATCGTTGATAAAATACATTTTGTTCATCCACTACAAGTTCAAATGCATTTTTTTTTTTTTTGAACTTGTAGTGGATGACACTTGATGTTAATACAGTTTTTTCAAATATTAATTCAGTAATTAAATTTGATTAACTAATTTTAGTTTTTTTAGATTTAAGTTGCATATATCTACCTATAGATGGCGCCAGATGAACTTAAAAATGAATGAAAATTATTTATAAAGGACTTTCTGCAATAGAGTGAAAAAAAAAGTAGGAATTGAATTTTTTTTATATTACTTGTAAGTATTCGATAGATATAACTAAGCAGTGAGTAAAAGTGTAGTAATTTTTATCTGAATTTTTAGCGCAAAATGCAATGTATTTCAAGATGAAAACAAAATTCGTTTTTTTTTTATCTCTTTTATTGGGAAAGCAATACAAGAAACTGATCTGGTTTTCGTTAGGTCATGCTTACTTTCATAAAAACTTGATTTAAGTTCTTAAAGGAAATGAAAGAGTATTGCAAAATTTTTGGTAATCCAATACAAGAACACACTCTATGTTTAGCATTAAAATTGTATTTAGATTCATTACGTATTCAAACTGAGAATATTGTTCCTTTTTTTTGTAATTATTTGTTATTCTTTGCTTTTGCTTAAACATTTATCGATAAATATTTGCAAAATCATTTAACGATTAATGTATGCAAATCATTTATCGATAAATATATACAAAATCATTTATCGATGGACATATACATATTATCGATGTATATATGCAAAATCATTTATCGATAAATAAATACAAAATCATTTATCTATGTATATATACAAAATCCTTTATCGATAGTATATAAAATTTTCCAATTTTCTTTTATAAGTTATGTAATTTTCAATAATTTATTTAAATTGCTGAAAACATTAACGTTTTTCACCCAAAAGGATAATGAAAATATTAACATTTGAGGAAAAAGAAAATTTTTCACCTGCCATTTGATACTATTATTTATGTGTAGCAGATTTAGCATTCCCCAGGTATTACCACAAAAAAGACTTTTTTACTCCAATATAAAACCTTTTACCCAGCATATTAGACATGATTTTTCCTGAAGGAGCGTGGCAACTTATTTGCATTGCTTGTTGGATTTCAAACTGATGTTCTTGTTCCTGAAAGCATTGATTGCAATGGACGCCGCTATGTATACTATATATATAATTCTTCTGTACATGTGTTTCTCACTGAACTCCTCTTAAACGGCTGGAACGATATTGATGAAATTTTTTTGTGTGTGTTTCAGTGGGTCCCTGGATGATTTAGATTCTCAATGGGACCCGATAGGGGGCGCTGCAATTGGGTTATTCTGTACGTGTGTTTGTCACTGAAACCCTCCTAAACAGCTTGACCGAATTTGATGAAATTTTTGTGTGTGTGTTTGATAAAGCATGGATAATGTTTTTATGCTATCCCCTTTGTTGCCAGTCGCCACCAGAGGATGATGCAGTATATCAACTTTTATACCGTTCAATCAATCGTTATGAAAATTGGTAATAATGTGTATTCGAGTATAGAAAGTAGGTTCGCGCTATCCAATTTATTTTTACTTGTTCCCAGATGGTTCTGCGGCATTTCATTTTATATACCGTTCAAACGAAATCCATGAAAATTAGTATGCACATATATTGAAGCATGGAGAATATATATTGGCAGGACAACGTATGTCGGGTTCTGCTAGTACATATACAGTGAGCCACAAAATTGAGTATACACCTCTAAAACTCTTAGACTTCTTCCAATTACAAATTAAATATTGATTTAAATAGATAAATTTTTTTATCCTAGATACTTTAACCTCTGCTTTACCATCCTATAATAACACAATTCTATAGTTAACTTATTTATTACGAAAAAAGTTAAGCGATTCGAAGAAAAGATAGAAAACCATGCCACAAAATTGAGTATACACTTCTTATATTTGTAAATTATGCCACCACTTTTTTTAGTTTCAAATTTTCTTTAAAGAGTTTCAGGAGTAGCTGCTGTTTATAACACGTGCTATTGCACTTCAACGCTTTTAAATAGTATTTTTTCTCATTAAAATCGTAAAATGAGCTCTCGTAGAGGAACTACTGAATCTGAGTATTTATTGATTGTAAAATGGTCGAAAGAGGGCAAATCTCTTCGAGAAATCGCTTCGTTGATTGGTGTAACTCATGGTTGTGTCCAAAAAATACTACAGAAGTATAAAAATTGGATCAGTGGCCAATATTCCTGGATGTAAAGAAATACTGAGTACTACAGCGAAGAGGAAGATCATTCACTCAGTAAAGAAAGTTCCGAGGGTGAGTGCCTCTAAACTAGCTTTATCGATGTCCTCTACAAACGGGAAAATATCTCAGTTGAAACAATTCGATGTACACTTCACCAATATGGGTTTCATGGCCGTACACCAATACGAAAGCCACTCATCAAGTATGTGAATAGACAAAAGAGAGTGATTTTCGCCAAAGAACATCGTTTAAAGCCTATTTCTTTCTGGAACACTGTAATATTTTCTGAGGAAAGTAAGTTTAATCTTTACGGAAGCGATGGACGATTTAAAACATGGAGAGAAACTGGGAAAGCACTGGCACCTAAAAACACCATTAAGACAGTCAAGTTCGGAGGTGGATCTGTCCTCGTTTGGGGTTTTATGTCGGCTGGAAGAGTTGGAGAGCTTGCTTTTATTGATGGTATTATGGACAAACATGTATATTTGGGGATTTTAAATGATAACTTGAAAAAAAGTGCCAGTAAGTTGGGGCTTGGGTCAAGCTTCATATTCCAGCAGGACAACGACCCCAAGCATACAGCGAAGATTGTGCAGTTATACTTGCTGTACCATTGCAAGAAGCAATTACACACTCCAGCCCATTCTCCAGACCTAAACGTCATCAAAAATTTGTGGTCGCAATTAGAGAAAGCTGTACATGAGCACGAAATCACAAGCAAGGAAGTTCTCAAGAAGGTTCTGAGAGATGAATGGGCTAAAATTTCTGTTGAAACCACCAAAACACTAGTAGAATCTATGCCCAGAAGATTACAAGCTGTAATTCAAGTAAAGGTTATGCAACAAAATATTAATTTGTACGTTAAAAGGAAATTAATAAAGATGTATACTTATTTTTGTGGTGTTGTTTTTCCTCTCGTCTCAGATCTTTTATTTTTTTCGTAAAAAATAAATAAACGTAACAATTTTATAAGTATAGTACGGTAAAGCATAGACTAAAGTATATAAAGGTAAAAAATTCAATCATCTTAAAGCAATATTTAATTTGTAATTGCAGAAAGTCTCAAAGTTTCTAAGGTGTATACTCAATTTTGTGGCTCACTGTATATAATAAAGAGGCGGATAAATAAATATTATTCAATAAGAAAAATTACTTCACAAAATAAATATTACTTTCCCCTTTATACTATTTCTTCTTATATCTCATATTGGGAAAAAATACGTCATTGTTCGCTTGAAATCATGCATCTAATTCTCTGGCGATTAAAGTTAAATATCTCTAAATCCTCCCTGAAAGCCATGTTCTCTCCTCGTTTGCCCTATGGCGTCATAAGTGGAACACGAGGTTCACTGATGTTCGAAGGAATAAAAAAAAAAAAAAAAATACCATTAAAACATAAATAATTTTTCCTGACATTATCATCATTATCTTTTGAATAATGTAAACTGATATTGGCATCACTTTAATCTAAAATAAAGCCTTATATCACAAACTCGCATTTTTAATTTTAGTTTTTGTTTCAGAGTTTCGCCAGAATAGATTCCTAAAAGCATCAATCTGTCAAAAATTCTGTTTCCTCCTTATTATGGATGATTGATCCATCCAGTCTGAAATATAACGTGCCAGGAATGTCAAAACAAACTTTCTACAACACTCAGTATCATAATGGCGTTACAACATCTGATCCACAGGTTAAACAGGATAAAACCTTATTAGCTTTCTAATCTTGCATCTATACAGTGATATCAAATATCAGAAAAGAAGTAGAATTATGTCCTTATTAGTATTTTTATGTGAAGGATATAGATAAACTGCAGCATTTTTCGGTCATGAGCATTTTCTTGGTTGTCCTTAATGTAAGTGGTATGTAGTTCTTCTTAGGTCACATTTGATTAAGTTTTATCTTTTCGACAAAGAGTAGGTTTTTTGAACTTACCGATTGCACTTTTTAAATGCATAAAACGTTTAATTTCTTCCCAAAGTATAATGAAAAGATAAATAAAAAAAAAAAACGGGTCAAACGTTTTTAAGAACTTAAATATTTCGTATTTAACTTAATCTTCTTTGCAAAAGAATTTTTAATGAAGAAAAAAATTAAACCTATTTTAGATTATATGAGTGAATAAGTCTTCATTTTTGCCAAATTAAATCTTATTTTATGATTTGAACAAAGATAATGATTATATTATGTAGTTCCCCATGTGCTACTAATTATTATTATGAATTATTTAATAAATTATTAGCATACAAAACTAATTTTTTAGAAAAATTACATTAAAACATTTTTAGATAAATATTATCTTATATACATAAATAACTTAATAACTTGGTTTTTAACATTTAAAGTTTACTTAATTTTTTCACCGCCAATATGGAAAATATAATTAAACCTCATAGTACTATCTATGGAAAGATAAATTAAATAGTACATAATAACTTCAATTAGAACTTTTAGTACATAATTTTTTTTTTAATGTATTCATCAGGTCCATAATTATTAACCACACAATTATTTTAGAAAATAAAAATTGGAAATGTAGATTGATAGTTGAATAAAATAAAAAAACTTAATTATCTCATTATTTTTTAATACATCTTTTTATAATTATAATTATAAAAAACATGATATTTATTTTTTATAATTATTTATTAAGAAAATATTTTTTATAATCATTACCATTTTAGTAAACGCTTTTTGTAAAAAAGATAAACAACCATTCCAAAATTTTTGGTATTATCTCTTAGATATGAAACTGAACATTAATAATACTTAACTGTAGCAGATCTGAAAACTGATGGGCTCTAAAGTCTTTAATGCCATTTCACCTAGTCACAAGCACCATGGAGATCGAGTAAATGTCCTTCCTTTTTTTTTCTCCCAAAAGAATGACAGACTAAACTCTGACTAGGATAGATCCACTCTACCACCCAAATATCTTATTTCCAAACAAACTGAAAGCCTGGAAAACATTCACTTCTCTTTAACTCCTGCACTCTTGATGATATGGATTTTCAAATTTATGCAGGAAACCCCTCTCGAGAACCTCACATTCTACCGTTAGAGTCATTGTTGCAGATGAAAACTGCTCAAGTTCGTAGTTCCCAAAATAAAATCAGTGCAAGGTAATTGATGATACCTCCCCTTATCAACCAAATGGATATATAAATGGTTCGATTAAAAAAGATCAACCCCTCAAAAAGTAGTTATCAGTGACTTGCTGTCATGCACTGATTTGGACATAAAAATCGCCAACAAAACTTTTATAGTACTGGATGTGACCCAACTCTCTAACATAGATGGAAAATTGTCACTATTCCTCATCAAGATAGCTAATTCAATAATTAGGTTATGTTCCTCAATTGAAGCAGATGAAAAGAGTTTTACCCTTCTGTTTTATTTATAAATAATTTTTTAAAAAAAATTATCTCATAAATTTTTTTTTTTTTTTTTTTTAGCTTCCTTTTAAGTGAAGGATGTCGTATGCCTGTGAGAATGAGAAATTTGGATGAAACACGTAAGTTATTTAAAATTAATTTTAAATTATTAAAATAAATTAAATAAAATTTATTAAATAACTTAAAAATTAATTTTTAAGTTATTTAATATTAATTTTTAAATTAAACATATCCATAAATTTTTTTCCCCTGTTACATGTCAACAATTTTGTTGAAAAAAAAAAATTCTGTCAGATTTTTCTAAAGCATCCAAATTAAAATATTTTTATTAATAATAAGTTGTTACATTTTTTAAATAAAAATTTTTTTAAACACAATTACAGTTCTAGAACTTTCTTAAAAAAAAAAAAATCCATCCATAAAAATCCAAAATATTTCACATTCATAAAATTGTTGAAAATAATATCTATTTCATATATAAGGTATTATTTAACTCATTTAAAAATTTATACAGTGGGCCCCAAAATTGAGTATACTCTTCGAAAGTTTAAATGTTTTATGAATAACAAGCTAACTTTACTTTGAAATAAAAGCAAATTTTCCAGTGTTAATACTCTTGCTCTGTCTCTTCCACTATGTGAACAAAAAATTAATTTTCCCATACTTTTTTTCATAAAAGAAATGGATATGAAACTTTGCCAAAAACGATAAAAGTGAGTATATACTTAATGAATATGTAAGTTTCTTGCCACTTTTTTTAAAGAAATTTTTTAAAGTATTATTACAGTTGAGCATGTATAAACGTAATAATAGATTTTCATGAATGTAATTATTGTTTTACAATCTTAAAATCTTATAATGATCTTTAGGAGGGAAACTTCTAAACAGGATTGCTTAGTCATCAAATGGTCAAAAGATGGCAAAGCACTTCGAGAAATTGTGTCGTTAATTTGGAAAATCATGGTTGTGTGCAAAAAATAATTTGGAAATATCGAAAATCTAGATCTGTGGTCAAGGGAAAGAGCATAAGGAAATTTTAAGCACTACCGCAGGGAGGAAGATTATACATTAAGGAAAATTCGGTTAAAAAGCGATCTAAAATTTGCATCGTTGATGTTCTCAGATGTTGAGAGAAGCTTTTCAGCTGAAACTGTTAGATGTGTTCTTTATAATGCAGGATTTCACAGCTGCACTCCAATAAGAAAGCCATTCATTAGTTCCATCAATCGGAAAAAAAACAAGTTTCTTTTTGCAAAAAAATATACTTCAAAAAGACCGGAATCATTCTGGAACACTGTTCTGTTCTCCGATAAGAGCAAATTTAATCTTTATGGAAGCGATGAACAATATAAAGTGTGGAGAGAAGTTGGGAAAGAACTAGATCCCAGGAACACTGTAATGACAGTTAAATATGAAGGTGGATCCTTCCTCCTTTGGGGCTGTATGGCAGCAGGAGTGGTTGGAGAACATGTCTTCATTGATGGCATTATGGATAGTTTGGTGTAATTTGACATCTTAAAGAATAGTTTACAAAAAGCGCTGAAAAGTAGGACTTGGGACAAACTTTTATCTTCCCTCAAGACTATGATTTGAAACATATGGTGAAAATAGTCAAATTGTATTTGTTGTATCACTGCAAGCAGCAGCTACATACGCCACCCCAATCTCCAGACCTAAATGTTGTAGAAAATTTATGGACTCAGTTGGAAAAATCTGTCCTTGAACATGATGTGACGAGTAAAGAGGATCTAAAGAAGGTCTTAAGATAAGAGGGGGCAAAAATTTCAGTTGAAACAAAAATGCTGGTGGAATCCATGTCTAAAAGATTGCGAGCTATGATCCAGGCAAAAGGATAAGCGGCTAAATATTAAGTTGCTATTTTTACAGTTATTAATAAAGGTTATACTCATATTTGTGGTGTTGTTTTTTGTTCAAGTGTCATATTTATTTGTTTTTAAAAAATTAATTCGTTTTTCGTAATTTTTTTTTTTTTTTTTTTTTTGCATGTTGAAACAGCAGGACAAATAGTATTAACAGTAAAAAACTCATTTAGCTCAAAAGTTAGCTCATTATGTAAAAACATATGTTGCACTTTTAGGTGTATACTCAATTTTAAGGCTCACTGTGTATTTCTGAAACTAAGTTTAAATTATAACTTAATTTAGATTTAGTACTGGAAGACAAATTTCTATTTAAATATGAAGAAAAGGCAATTTGTGCTTTCTTCTCAAGTGATTCTCATAATTGAAAATACCCTTTTCTTTCCCTATAGCGGCCTGATGGCCAATTGGCTAGCGCTCTGGCCTTTGGTACCACAGGCTACAGGTTCGGATTCTCGCAGTGGCATGGATGTTTGCTAGCAATTCGAAATCCACGTTAAACTGTAGGTCCCGGTCTAATTAGCCTAAAGTGTGCACAAAATGACCATAAAAACGACAAACAAAACAAAACAAAATCTTTTCCTATATATTTTTATTGTTTTTTATTGGCTGTATAATTTCATTGAAAGAGGAGCAGGTAGAAAAAGATACCCATTCACAAAATATTCTTTTTTTTTTCAATAGTTGAATTTTTATATGTAAAATTTCAATATTTTTTGTCAGGTTTTTATATACATGAATGATCACATGTATATTAACTTGTACAATTTGGTTACACAGTGTATAAATTTAAGTAGGTTAGCAAAGTTGTTTGGGTGATTGATGAGATTTTTATAATTTCATATAAAATTTACAAATGAATCAAAATATAAACCTACATTCCATTTATTCATCCTATGGTGCTTAGCAATGAACAAATGCCTGTATCAGAAATTCTTGTTTCACTTCAGTAGTTGTATGCTTGTAATTGAAAAAGAGAGAAAGAACAGAAAGTTAGTCTTTTTTTTTTAAATGCTTTCAGAAAAAGGATCATTAAAATATCTTTCTGAATGAGTTTTAACTTATTTCTCTTACAGCAATGTTGAATATTGAAGAATATTCCGTATAAAAAAATTAGCTAATTTTAAAAGCTGTCTGTCAAATATGTATCTTAAAATTGCACTGTTCAAAACAAAGAAATTTTCACTTTTGGTCGAATGTCTCCAGAATTATTGCACAGATTGTAATGAAATTAGATATATACATAGTTTGATTTAATAAAAATAAAAAACAGCCATACGACAGATATAGTATGCACTCATGATTATGCACAAGGTTCAGAATTCAAAATACATAGATAAAAAAATTAGTTAATAGAAGGTAAAAGTTAGGTGTATATATATAATATATATATATATATATACACACACACAATTATACAGTTCTTCCAACATAAATTCAAGTTGGAAATAAAATAGTTTCGGCCCCTGTGTCTGTCGACCCCATTCTTTCAGCAATGCTGTTTTCATGTTTTGGGAGTTGAAAAATGAGTTGTGATTATCCTTCCCAGATCCATCAAGACATACTGTATAATATTTAAGTCGAGATCTGGTTGAATCTCAGCCTATTGTATCGGTCCTCATTTAGCAGAAATTTATTGACAAGAGGAGCTCTATAAAGTTGTGCTGTTGTCCATTGGAAATCAGGTCTATTTACACCAATGAAAAAAGATTAACATGTGTGCCATCCATTCATAGGCCTGCTCAGATAATCAGACTTCCATTTCCATAATGATGTTTTCATCTGAGGTTGGAACACATTTAGTGAGCCCATGATATTCTCCAAATGAATATTTATCAAGTGGTTAGGCTGAAAAGACTCACCAGTGAATGGAAACTGATCTCTGGTTTAAAATTTATGTTCTTTTCATGCGTCACATGTCATTCTCTAGCATTTTGCACTCAAGACTGATCTTTTCCCATCTCCCCATGGTTTTCCATCTCATTAATCTTACTGTAGTTGCTTATTTTGACTTTTGTTTTCAAATTTCTCTGAAAGTTTCAAAACTGAATCTTGAAATTCTCTGAGATATGCTAGTGAATAAAATGCAGAAATTACCATGTATAAAGATTTGAATCTTTGTTTATGAATTCTTTAGTTTTTTCTTAAATAAACAAAGTATAAAAAAAGCCTTTTAATTCTTTAATTGTTTAAAAACTGCAAATAAAGCATAACATATTGTAAATTTTTCTTAAGTAAAAATAAGGTTTATCAATCAAGTAATTATTAGTTTAAAAAATTAGGTGTTTTGTTTTCTGAAAATTATCAATATATATTTTTTAATGTCCTGAGTAGAAATCTCCTTTGGAATTAATTATTCACATTATAATTAAAAAATGACAAATCTGTAAAAACATAACTATAGATTTTTAAATTTTGAATATTTTGTAATAAATTTAAAAAAAAAAGGACACAGTAATTTATTTGTTAATGCAAAAAAAAATATCAATCAATAAATAAAATAATCCAGATTTTTAAATATTTTTTGTTGCATTAGATTTCTTTGGATTTTCATTTAAATATATAAACTTTAACTTCTTGAAGTATTTTTTTCTCTTTTTAAGGATTTATATTTTGTGTAAGTAGGAGATAAGTAGTTATTTGTAGTTATTCTATTAAAAAATATAATACTGTCTTAAAAAGAAAATATACTATGTCTGTAATTCTACATGTCATATAGCCATATTTGATATATTATATGTCAATCAGGGTCTGTTTTTATACTTGTGACATGAAACTAGCAAAACACTTTTCAGTTTTAAAGATTGTTTTTGATACTACAGTTATGTAAGAAATTAAAGTTATAAATTTAAAAAATAGAAACAGAATAGAAAAGGTGCATTTAAGATCTATTATGATAATATATGAATTAAATTGTACTCTGTTTTTAATTAACTAGCACACACAAAGTGCTATTGTGTGTGTCACAATTTGTCGCAAAAGTCTGTCTCCCTATCGTTGCCCATAACTGTTATATTTTTTTCTATGTTTAAAGATAGTTTATTTTTTCTCACACAAAGTTTTGCTCATTTTTGTAACAAAAATAATTTTTAAGTTGTAGTTTTATAGAAGTGATTTTTATGAAATTTCTAGGGGGGAAAAAAAGGCCACAAGTTATATGCTACAATTTATAATTCCATTCCCGAAATGAAGATTTTTCACTTATAATCTATGGATTATAGATAGGACAATATTATTTTACGATACATTTTTTACAATATTATTTTTTCTAGTTATTTATTTTATTTAGAGATATATAAATAGATATCATTGAAAAAATATATTATTTTAAATAGATTATATTTATAAAGCTTATTGTACATTAAAAAAACTTATATTTATAATTTTTTTCAATTTCTCTTTTTTAGTTATTTATGCATATTTTAATTTTCCCAAATTCATAAAGACCTGTTACAGATTTAATTCAAATTTTATATTAGTTTACTTAACTGTTTTGCCAATTTTAGTACAGGACAGTATATATATGTTTCTGCAAATTATAATAAATTATTTTCTTGTAATTTGCATGCCTAATAGTTTGATAATTTTAAGTGATTATTATTATTGGAAGTGCATTTACCAGTTACATCAAAAGATGGTGTAATATTTATTTTAGATTACACTAATAATTAGAACTGAATGATAGAGCTAAGAAACAATTTTTTCATTAAAAATATTATATTTCATCACAAATTTTTGATATGAATTATAATTTTTAATAATATATTTATTATTTGGACTTATCTAACATTTTTTCTGACAATGGCTTGAAATATCTTTGTGTTTGGAAATATCTTTGTGATGGAAGAATTTTGTATTATCCTTGTAACTTCTATGTAAACTATGATATCAGTATATAAACTGATAGGCAATTCTTTGGTTTTGAAGAAATTGATAATCACAAATAAAATTGCATTAAATTCTTATTTGGTTTAATATGCATAATATTGTATTAATCTGGATATAATACATTTATTTTTTTTTACAAATCATATCAAAAACATAAAACAATAAATAATTATTTCTTTATTTAAAAATTAACATAGAATACTATTGATAATTTACTTATTATAGATGCCTATTTCAAGGTTTAGACTGCATTTGGTAATTCCCAATACATTCATTAGATATTATTTTTAAATTTTAGAAAGTTTGAGTTTTAATATTTTTGATTATAAAATATTTATTTTATTGATACCATTTCTATTAGTTTTTTTAAAAATAATTTCTAGAGCTGATTGTTTTTTCTTTCTTATTCTATTTCCTATGAAAGGTTTTGTTTCTTTTATGTTCAAAACCTCGGATTTACTGCGGATTGTTGTTTCATAGTTTTTCTTTCTTTTATTAATTCATTTGTTTCCTATTAAATCATCAGAAATATCTTAGAAATCAAGAACTTCTCTGAATTTTATAAATTGAATCGTATTTTTGTATTTCATTATATTAAACATAGACATGAAATAGAATTCATTTCTTCTGCCTGTTCATCAAGTTATCATCTGATATTCTATTATGTATCAGAAATTCTTTGAGAAAACTTAATATTTTTACTTTTTTTCCCCCTTTCTGAAATGTAATAGCTGCTGAAGGTGCTTCTATGGAAATTCAACTTGCCGAATATGGTAATTTTTTTTTTTTGTGTGTCCAGTTTAGATTTTTGTTTTTCCTTAAACAAGAATGTTTGGAGCAGATTAATAAAATTTCTTTCTGTCTTAAAATTAGGCTAATAATTTTCTGTTTTCTCTAATTTAATAGTCCTTTGATATAATAGTTTTCTAATTTTTCTTCCTTCCTATTTGAAATCATAGATCCTTCCTTAAATTTTATTAACACATTTTTATAAATACTTAATTGCATATGTATGTTGTAATTTTTAAAATTCAAAATTGAAATACATTTGCAGTTTTATTTCATTAAATTAATTTTGAAAATGTTCTTTTTTATTTCTTATGTCTGA
The DNA here is from genome assembly GCA_021605095.1 of Caerostris extrusa. Lineage (NCBI taxonomy): Eukaryota > Metazoa > Arthropoda > Arachnida > Araneae > Araneidae > Caerostris > Caerostris extrusa. The sequence goes on along the minus strand of BPLR01004029.1, from coordinate 77,430 downwards.
GAAGTTCCTTGTGGAAAAACTCAATGTGGGTATTTTATATTTTTGTTGAAAGTTAGAAAGAAAATCAGAATTTTCAATTTGACTTTGTTTTTACTGCTGTATGTATAGTATTTTAAGGAAGAAAAAAAAAAAAAAAAAATGAAAAGGTTTTTTTTTTTTTTTTAACTTCCTAATTATTTGTGAGACTTTAATGACATCATTCACAATGTATGTATATATACATTTAATTCCAAGTTATATTACATCAACGAATTATTTTAATTGGATGTTGTTACATGTTGTGCTTATGTTTTTCTATTCTTACTTCTTTAAAAATTTTTCTTCTGCTATCATTGTGAGCAGAATAATATTAATTACTTACCTCCAGAATTTTTTTCTTATTTTATGTTTACTAATAGTTATGGGCATTTAATTGTTCAGATATTTGCATATTGTATATCTGTGCTATTTACGTTTAGTTATAAAATTTCAGAACATGTTTACATAAAAAACTTTTAATTTAAAAATGATTTTATAAAGGTAATTAAAGACATTAAGTTGTGAGAATTGTTATTAAGATATCAAAGTATCAGTTAGTGTAAATATTATTTTTAATTATTTGATGGGAGAATTCATTTAAGGGTGTTAATATTTTGCATATTCTTATTAGCAATCTTACATATTCACATACAATCCCACATATTTTGCACATTCTTATTAGTACTATTGAAAAATCATTTAAAATTTATTTAACAATAATTTGAAATTTTTATAACTCTCTTTATTAACAGAAGTTCTAAAAGATTTCTTTTATTAAAAGAAGTATGACTGTACATTAAGGTGATTTGTTGTAGTGTTAATTAAACTTGAAATAATTTATCTGAAACTAATGTAATTTCTTTATTTTAAGATACACTATGATTAAAAAAATTCTATCAAAATGTTTAAATTATACATCGATCTTATATAAAGACAAGATAGTTGTTTTTGTTCTAGTAATAAATTAGTATAGTATAGTTTTTGTAATTAGAGATATTTCTTATTTTATACTATATAAAAGAGAAAATAATCTTGTCTCTATTAAATCTGTTTGAATAAAACACATGATAAATCATAATTCAATTTTAAAATCCATATTAAAAGGGTTTAGTGAGTTGGCAGTAGAAGTGTTAATTTAAAAACACTCATTTAATTGATTATCATATAAATATGTTAAAAGTAGATAATTAGAAATTTCATAAATGCTTAGTATGAATTTTAAATTGGAATACTTTATATAGCCTTTTCAATTATTATAACTAAAATTATTATTATTTTAGAGAGAAGTTTCTAGAAAAGCAATTTTTTTTAAAATTTGCAATAATATTTTAACTTTTATTTTAATTACCCATTAACTGGAAGAATAAGAATTCATGATTAAACCTTCCTTTATTGTTAATCATAAGTCAGTTTTTATGTATATTATTCCTTAAAAGCATAATAATTTGTAATTTATAGAAATAATTTTTATTATGTAGGTTTACCAAAATGGGATTTTTTTCTTAAATTATGTATTACTTTTGTATTTATACTTTGACAATATTTTTTAAAATATTTAAATGCATTAATATAAAAAAACTACTAAAAGCGTAATTAGAATTCTGATGATTTTTCAAGGAGAGAATATGGATTTTCAAGACTCAGTGTGAGAAATCTTCTATATGTAAATTCTTTTCTGAGAGTCTTTTAATTGTCATTTACAACAACAAAAAGACCTCAGCCTTTTTGAATAAAAGATGTATTTACTTTGGTTATAAAGCTTTTGGCAGAAAAAAATATTTTATTATTTTTTTAATTGCAGTTCTTGCGGAAATCTTGAGCATCAAAGAAACAACTGATGGGGATAACTTGTACTATGTACATTATATTGATTGTAAGTATTTTATTCTGAATTGTGTTTAGTCATAGTAGTTAATGTAAATCACTACAGAAGATATACATTTTTATTAATTTTCCAAACAATATTTAATAACTCAAATAATACAATCTTATTACCTGTAGCTATTAAAAGTGCGAAGAGATCATAATTTGTTGGTTTTTCTTTTTTCTTCTTCTTTTTTTATTTTGTGGGTTATAGAACAGTTTTTGGAGATTAAATGGCTGCATGTGATTGTCCAGCAACAAATAAAACATTGAGTTTTTTTTTATTCCAGTAAAAGGTCAATTGTTGAATGTCAGAGGCATAGGCAACATTTATTGTCAAAGTATCTCATAGCAATAACATGATTTGAAACCTAATCGATCAATTTTAAATAACTCAATGAAGGTTACTTGCCACTGGACATCATGCATAACCATTTTAATTTCTAAAAGATGCTTTGTAACCTACATAAAAAACAAAAAACAAACCCGAAAATATATAAGTTATGATCTTTTCATACACATCTATGTGTCAGTGGTTGCCCTTATATTGAATTGCTTTAGTAAAAAAAACCAAATTTTAATTCAGTATAAAATGTGTAAAATTTGCTGTTATTCAATTTCTTTTAGTTTTTTTAATGTATAAATATTCTATAGTTAAAACACCTGTAATGATACTCATGATAATATGATAAACTAAGTATTTATAATGCATGATGTCAAAATGAGTTCATAAAGTACTTACTAAATTAGCTGAAAAAATGTTAAGAATTTCTGTGTACCTTGAAATTATTTTTTTCATTAGTCCAGTTATATATATATATATATATACATATATTTTTTTTGCCCAGTTTTTAAGCAGTTTTTAAACTTATTTTATGATAAAAGTTTTACTTTTAAACATCACAGAAAAAAAAAGAAAAAAAATTGGCTTCAATCTTTCTGTGAATGTTGCTATTTGTTTGAAATCTTTTTTTTTTTTTTTTTTTTTTTTGCTGACAGTGGGAAATTTGTATTTTAATAAATATAGGTTTTTTAAAAAAGAAAAGTCTTGAGCTTAGAATATGTCAAAAATAGCCAGTTTTAATTAATTAAATATAGGGAAATAATAAAGCAATAGAGAATTTCAAGCTTAAACTTATATATATATATATATATATACATTTAATATGTAACATATATTTTAACACATCTCCTCTAGCTTGCAATTATGTAAGTTCATGTTTTAAAATAGCATGTTATATTATGTCAACAGCAGAAATTGATGCTATAAATAATATCTTAAGTTAAGTTAATGTATCTAAACTTTATAATTTATTTTAAAGATTTGAAACCGTTACTGTACCCAAAGGATTTAAACATGGTAGGATTATTATCAATCTTCCATTAATGTTTAAGACTATTCAAGTATAATGTTTAAAGTTATTAAAGATTTAATTATTCCTGTAAATGCATGTATTAATAATATATATATATATATATATATATATATATGCAGTATTTTTTTTTTATTAAAAAATGTAATGGGTCCATGCATAATGCTTTAGTTTTACCTCATATTTTATATGAACATATTATAGTGTTGTAATAAGTTTAAAGTATTTATATATATGATATATTTTGAAATTAAAAATATTTTTTAATCTATAGTTAAATATTTATTATAGGTTTCTGTATTTAATTTTTAAAATTCATCTGGTTTGTATTCTGATAGTAGTACATTTTTCTTTGCTCATTTTCAAATTTTAGTCAATAAGAGGCTTGATGAATGGGTTGGAAAAGACCGTCTTGACTTAACTAAAGTTCAACAACCAAAGAAAGAAGTTAAAACACCTTTAAAAGAAATAAAAAATGGTTCTCGACCTTGTTCTCCTGAACGTGAAGTTATAGTAAGTATTTCTAAAAAAATTAATTTATTCTAATTAGAAAATTTAATACTTTCTAATTGATAAAATTTGAATTATTATTTTTATTTTTAGATAAAAGAAGAACCAATTCAGTTACTACAAGTATGTGATCTTTTTTACCATTTTTAAATTAGTAATTTGCTATTGTTATCTTCCATTAACCATTTATCTTCATTCAAAATGATATGCTAATTAGTTTTGAATGTTATTTTCATGAGGAGTTTAAGCTAAGTAGATAATACTTTGATGATTAACAAATTTTCTCATAAGATTTTTAATACTGGAAATTCAAGATCTATAATAATTAGTTTGTTCAATATTTTTAAAATGTTTAGAGCCTTTCTCTAAATTTCATATTATGTTTGCAAAAAAAATTACCTTTGTGCTTTGTGTTTTACTATATTTGAAATGGTTGTAATTAAAATTCATCTTGTATTATTTATATGCTTTCACTAAAATAAAATGCTTACATGACTATCAACTTAAGATTCATTCTTAAAATCAGCATTAAATGCAATCAGCTTTTTAAAACATTCTTTTAAAATTAAGTTTCCATACAATAAAAATTTATATGTTTTTTTTTTTAAACATCAATGATTTGCTTTTTGAAAATGAAACCATTTCAGATATACCATTATCAATTTATAATTTAATTGTTGTTTTAATAAAGGCTTTAGTATAAAAAATTTGTTTCAATATGGTAAAATATTTTCAATTTTCCTCTAATATAGAATGGAAATGTACCTCCAAAAAAATCTACAGCTGGAAGAAAAAGAAAGTTTCCTCCTGGTCCTGATGAAGTTAGTACTTCAGTAAGTATTACATTTAAAATATCTTAAATAAAGTTGAACCTTGTTGAAAACAATGTTACATAAATGTTATTTTTTTATTAATATAAAATTATGTATACATTTATACATATTTTAATGTTTAAGATTAAGTATGCTGTCAATATAGATTCATAATTGGCTTTTTATAAATGCATAAGTTTTATAACCTGGATATATATATTTTTGAGCTCTTAAATAAATGGATTAAACAAGGATTATTGGCCCTATAATTTTTCTCATGGTACTTAACCAACATGAGCTCATTAATATATATCTTTAGGGTATTATTTGTTTATTATAAAAAATCTGAAAACATTTATTTAGTAGGAGTTTTAAAATTCCATCAAATTAGTTTTAAACTGTATTTTAATGTTATACATATAATGAGAAATTTTTTTGTCACATATTTTTTCATGAAATAAAGTTCTGTGCTTTTAAAATTTGTCTATTAAACAGATTTATTAAAGTTTTTTTTTACTGTCTAATTTTTTATACTTGTTTCCTTCTAGGATTCAAAAGATGCAGCTCCTAGTCCAAGAACGACTGGAAGCTTAGTAGCTCATCATGATGATCTTATAACACGAATGAAAAACATTGAAATGATTGAATTGGGTGGTCATATGATAAGGCCATGGTACTTCTCTCCTTATCCACAAGTATGCTTTTATCTTACTTCAGCATTCTTTAAAAAATGTTTAATATTGAGCATTAAGGGAAAACATCTTATAGTGGTTTATTATGGGGAAAAAGTCTGATATTTTATCAAAAATACAAAATAATTTTGGAATAGGATTTTCTTTTGTGAGAAAATGTTTGATACATTATAACTGGATCAATAAATCCATTATTTTCTCATAGGTAGACAAAATAATTATTCTAATTATTAGTAGCTGCAATTCTTATCAGAGCTTTGATTGAATTAATTATATAAAATATGTTTTTTATGTATATAAGTTGTTTATTAGATTTATTATAATTAATACTTTGTATTATACTATATTATATCAAATTTAAATAATGCAGTCTGTCAAGATATTTTAGTAACCATGAAGGTATGTGTTAGAATTTCAAATTTTATTTTTTCAACTTTCTAATCTCATTGATGTGTGGAAAAGATGTACTTGACATTAAAAAAATAGTTAAAGTATTATTTTATTAGTAATATTACAAACATATGTAATATTTTATTACTAGAAATTTAAAATATTTGGTGTGAACCAAAAGATTGTAAGTTCTAATTTATTTGATAGGTTCAATTTTCAGGTTTATTCAAGTAAGTAAAAATTATGAAAAAGAAACAATTTGTTACTAGCATTGTTAGTATTTTTCTATATTCTATGTAAATAGTATTTTTTTCTATATATAAATCAAACAATATTGTCTGATGTATTGTTATGTAAAATATCTATTATTGTAAAATTTTAATTTAAGACCATTTAAATTGTATTTTTAATAGGTGAAAGGAATTATATTTACTTTTATTAATATTTTTCTTTATGAAATTTTTTTAATTTACTATAATTGTTTTTCTTATTAACAAAAATATTTTTCTTAGGAACTTGTGAGTTTGCCTTGTATATATTTGTGTGAGTTTTGCCTTAAATACATGAAATCAAGAATATGTTTAAAACGGCACATGGTAAGTAAGATAAAAAGTTTTCATTTATATAATATGAGTTTTATAATGCTAGTAAATCAATTGAAAAGTTTTTAGATATGCAGTTTTGAAAGTTTCCACATATAGGCAATTCTCTAAAAGGAGCAAGTTTATGCTAATGACTGAACAAATCTAGTTAATGTTATTTATCTTACATTGTAACACATGAATAACATGAACATTACAAAATGAGCAAAATATGATAGAAATCATATGATATAGCCAAGGAACAGAAGCTTCATTATGTTTAACTGTAAAAAAAAGGGATAGTCCATCATAGTCCTAATAGAAACTCCTCTCATGTAAATTTGATGTTGAAAACAGCGAGAATTGATTAATAATAATTATAAGTTTCTGTTACTCTATATTTCATGCTTTTAACACCGTTAAAACTAAATAATAGCCATTTTATTCTAATATAGTTTTAAAATGATAATTCTTTTATAAATATTCTGTTTATGCAGTTTCCTTTACTCTGTTGAGTCAAATATGTTTCTATGTCATATTAAAAATAGAATTCTTCATTCTTTAAGATTCCATCATGTATGTAATACATATACAGATATTTATAAATGTACATTAATGTGCAATAATTTCCTTTTTTAAAAGAATGAAGCAAAATCAAAATGATCTAGTACTGAATTGAATTCCATGAGAGTGTTTTAAGCTCTGGAGATTTTTAGAAAAGACTCCCAGAAATTCCATTGATATTATTTTTGGATCATGTTTTTTGGTAATTTTTCTGCATTTTCATCTATGGAAAAATAACCAAAACTTGGTTGAAAATTCTACTATTTTTTTCTATACAACTCAAGTTGATATGGAACAAAATGTAGAAATGCAAATTGGAAAACAGCCTTTTAATTTTCAAAAGTTATAGAAAGTGATGGATTGTGTAATTTTTTTGTAGTGTTCTTCCAGAAAGGGTGAGAGAACGTTTCCAATACGAAATTAAGGGTGGCTGGGTGAAATCTATAAAGCTGTTACAGATCGTACCCAGACATTGATGCATATAAGGAAAACAATGCATAAAATGTTACATGAATCAAAGCAATTTTCAAATAGCAAGGAATGCAAATGAAGATAATTGGCCTTGATTACTGATTCTGATTAACCCACACAAAAAAAAAAAAAAAAAGTGATGCATGAAATTTTAGTTTCTTTTTTTCTTTGTAGAGAATAAACTGTCTTTTATTGGCACCAAAATTTATGGAGTAAATTTTAAAAAGTTTCGTCCTTTTTTGAAAATTACTTGGAGACGATTTTGACAGTCTATATTTTGTTAGGAAATGTTTGAAAAAAAAAGTAAAAAATTCAAACTGTTTAAGTATAAAAGAAATTAAAACTTTTATTTGACTAGGGTAGATAAAAAAATGTGTCTGAACTGTTTATTAGACAAGAATTATTTCATATTTGAAAAAAAATGTACATCAAATGTTTCAATCCCACAAATTGACAAATTACGCCACTGCTGGAAAAAATTTGATTATATATGCAGTATTTGTTTTGTAAAAAAATTAAAAAATACTCATTGTACATGTCATTGTCTCAACAGTCTTTCTTGAATTTAATATGCATGTTAATTTTTTTTTTAAATTACATTTCTTTGATTCATATATTGTGTATAAATATTTATAAACTGGAAAAATTTATTAAATCTGTAACTGTCTTCAGTTATTACAAAACCAGAAGTTTACTACACTCTTACTTGACATTTTTATGTAGGTCGGTAGTAAAATTCTTGACTTGACATTTTTATGTTGTTATTGTTAGTTAGTTTTACTAAAAATACAGAAATACTTCAGACAATATTTAGTTATAACTTCTTGTTTAAGAAAACTATTGAAACATATCAGACATTTATAATATAGCTTTGGATAATTTTTTGGGCTTTGTAAAGTAATCTACATGTCCATCTCTTTTGTATTTCTTAAATAATAAAATACAACTGAAAGCAGAATTGTAATACCAAATTGGGCTCATAATGATGCTGATAAATATTTTTAATAAATATTTATTAACATCAGTTTTACTAGTAAATAAGTCCCATGCTAATAAAAGTAATTACAGTAAAATTTGTTAAAATGCAATTCTTTTATTTGCATACAATTAATAATATAGATAAAAGTAAAAATATATTACTTTTGAAAAACATTTTTGCTAATTATTTGTAAACATTCATATTATTCCATTAAATAGTTAGTATGTATTCAAACTAAAATAAAGTGAATTAATATCTTTTCAGCAAAAATGCAATTTACGGCATCCTCCAGGCAATGAAATTTATAGGAAAAATTCAATTTCATTTTTTGAAATTGATGGTAGAAAAATAAAGTGAGTTTATCTTATATGTTGTATGGCCTCATTCACTTTTTATAGATTATGTCAATATGAAATATTATCTATTTTAAATCCTTTTTTTCAGTTGGTAGTTGATTTATGTTTATTATTTTTATAGAAAGTAGTTTTCATTATTTTGTATTATAAATTATTTTTCAAAGTTGTAAAATTAGTTTGCATGGATTTCTAGTATAAATACTTATTGTTTGCTGCATTTTTATATAAGATAATAAATTGAATAAACTCATAATTTTATTATGTTTTTTATAATTTTGTAAATTGAGCTAACAAGATGCTTGTTTTTTCTATATCCAATATAGGTCTATGCTCAAAATCTTTGCCTTTTAGCCAAATGTTTCCTAGATCATAAAACACTATATTATGATACAGATCCATTTCTTTTCTATGTTATGACAGAGTTAGATAACAGTGGGTTTCATATAGTTGGTTATTTCTCAAAGGTTTGTATAAATAAGTTTCTTTATACTTTTACAAAGTTATTCAATAGCAAATTTATTGTTCTTTCAAATTGCATACAAAAACTATATTTGTTTGCATGTGGGTGTACTCTTTCATTACTTTTGCTAATAGATTTTGGTGTTATTACAACAATCACATACCTGTGAACATTATGGATTTTCTATAAAATCTACAGATTTTCTTTGACTTCTTCAGAGAAAGCTGGGAGAAATGAATTGCAAAATTAATTTTTTTTTTTTACTTAATTGCATTTTGAGTGTTTGCATTTACTGAGATATTTGCCTTTTGTGATCTTTCATTATGTTTTTAATTTTTTTTTTTTTTCTCACATGTGTTAATTATCACTGTTTTTTCTTTATCTTGAAATTTTTTTTTTTTTTAGAGCTGTATGACAATTGTTTATTAATTCTTTGATCACTTGAATAAATAAATTTTAGTTAGTCCTATTTTTATAAAAGTTAATATTTTAGCAAAACCCTTAAAAATTTTCATCATAATTTTTTTAACCTAAAAGGTGATTGTCTTCAAATTTATTTAAATAATTCCATCAAAATGTTACTTCATTTAATGAAGCCAAGAACACTTTTATTGTTATGCTATTTTCTACCATTGGACACACATGAACCTAGTTACTATGTAGTGTATTATGATAAGACCCCTTTTATCTTCATCCTTTTATCTTAAGTCATACAAAAGAATGACATAAATTTTTAAAACTTTTAAAGATGGTGTAGTTTAGAGACTCTTCAACAATTCTTTCATTGGCCGAAGAGAAGCAAAACATATATATGCATTGTGATATGGTGATAGGGATTCACTGCAAATATTGCTTATAAGGATTACAACAAACAAAACATTTTGGACAAATTTTTTTTTTTTTTTTTTTTTTTTTTGAATAGCAATGCGATGGTATTTCTTTTTTCACTTTGAAAATGACAATTTTCATACTTACAGTTGCAGTTATTTACCATTAAGGGTCATAACCATTTTATAAATAGTTTTTTATCATTATACATTTGTACTGTGTATCAATAAGCCACAGTCTTTTATATTATCTGTAGTACCTATCATGATATTTTTGCTGAAGAGAAGTTACTCTCATTGCATCCTTTAAAACATTTGCCTTTAACCAATAAATTAAATCATTTGGAGTGTTGTATGTGCCATAATGACTACCAGTACATTGGTATTATATAGTGTTTAGCAATGATTCCCGGTTCAGGTTTAAAGCGGATGACTATCGGATCCATGTATGGAGGTGTGAGAGCTAGTCTGCTTATTCAATCTTTGTTTATTAAGGTATGCAGCCATTACTTCAAGTATGCTATTTATTTCAACAGGTCACCCCTAGTCAATCTTCATACAATTTTAACAGTTTAACAACATGCGGATGACATCATACCTTTTAAAATACATTACTTTTCATTGTATATAATTTTGGGATAATTTTTCAGTAGGATATTGTTAGGCTTAATACAATTTGCATATTTCAATTGCTTTTTTTGTTGTTGTCACTTTCCTTGGCCAGCAAGGTCATTAGACTTCTTCCGTTGGAACATATATAAAATTTAGTAGGACAATAGATTCAATCACTCTAAATTGTTGCAAAATTCAGAAGAACAACTGAGGAAGGCCTAACAAAAATGTACACAGTATATTCAAGAAGTTCTTAAGATTGATAGCAAATAAACCTTATATAATATAGAATATATTTACATTTGATATTAAACTTCTAGATAGTCTTGTTCCAATTCTATACAATGCCTGGAACAAGTGTATATATCCTTTAATGCCTTCTGGAGCATCTCCACTTCAATACTATTAAGTTTTGGTGTCATAGCTACTTCAATTTCCTCTGTGGACTCGTAACTCCTCTGTGGACTGCTGCCCCCTTCATCTTTAGTTTCAACTTGAGAAATAAACAAAAAAGTATAGGGAACAAATCTAGTAAGAAGAAGGAGGATCCACACAATTTGCCTTCTCGCCAAAAATTGCTGCTCAAAGACAAAAACTTATGAGATGGCACATTGTTGTGCAAGAGGTACCAATGTTCATTGATGACAAATCAGGCATCACATGCCGCATTTATTTCAAAAGCTGATTCAAAACATCTTTTGTAGAATGCATCAATTGTCAAAAAAAGGTGATTAGCATTGTTTTTCTTTTTCAATTCCTTCTGTTACCTCACGCTCTCCCTATATTTATCTTTTTCAAATTTTCAATCGTCAATAAAATACTTTTTATTCATCCACTCAAGTTCAAATACATTTCAAATTCTCTTTCTTTGCTGATTACTTAGAATAGTTAGATTGGTATACTATTATTAATAAATAGGAACTTTTTATTAGTAAAAATAACTAAAGGAAGTGTAACATTAGGATCAAATTTCTAATTATTTATTAGGTAATAATTTCAATGTGCCATCTTTGTCAGCAATAAGTTCAAATGACATAAATGTATTAATTTATTCATTTCTAAAATAATATTTGTCAAATGATATTAAGAATCTTTAAAAAGATATTTTACAAATTACATATGCACAGCCAATTCGATATTATTTATATAGTAACTTTTTATATACTTTGAATTTTTATGCTATTTTTCTCTTATGTGTAATTCAACTTTAAAGGAGAAGGAATCAACTGAAGATTACAATGTTGCTTGTTTTTGACACTTCCACCATATCAACGCAAAGGTTATGGAAAATTGCTTATTGAATTCAGTAAGTAGACATTTGTATTTTATTTAAAAAAAAACAAACGAAATATTGGTGTAGATTTTTTTATTGCAATATAGTGAATTCATTTTATTATTGATTTAACCAGATTACCAGATTTAAATTCTTTATGTTCCAATATCAATAATAGAAATTACAACCTGTTTATGATAAAAATAATCTGATCTGCTGAAATCAATGTAATCAGTTTCCTTAGTTAAAATAGATATTCATAAGAAAATAGCAAATTACTCCCTTTCATTTTCATATTTACAACTCACTTAAGGTACACAAACACCTTCAAAGGAATTTTTTGAAATTGCTGAAATTTTTTATCTTTTACACATTTTTGGATTGAATGTATCTAAAAACTAATGATTTCACATAAAAAAATTTCATTATTATTATTTTTTTAAATTTTTATAAGCTAAAATAAGGGTAAAAATGGGCAAAAATTGATACTGTAACAAAACATGATAAATCAAATCAATATTTTTAAATTTCTAAGTTTGTATTTGTTTGTACTAACATTTTACAGGAAATTGACCTCTGGTAAATTTATATCTTTATTACTTATTATTTTTGTACTAGTTTATATGTTGTCGACACAAAATTCTTCCAAAATTTGCATGCAATTCCAAGTTTAACAATTAAAATTAAATATATTTATTTAGCTAGAATCATTTCAAGGACTATTCCCTGTAAACAGTTATAAAAAAAAGATATATACCAAGTGTTGTAGCATTTGGATCAAAATTACTTGTGTTGTGGTGTTTCACATGAAAACAAAAAGCATAAAAATTCATTCTGAGAAAAAGCTAAAACAACTTTTAATCAGAGATATTACTTTTAAAAATGTTGTAAAAAATATATTAAAAGGCCATTGAAATATCAAGTTCATGTTCTTATTTATTAAAAAATATAGTTTAATTTTTCCTTAAAGCTCTAAAAAATTTCTGAGCTCTGTTTGAAGAAGTTAAAATTTGCTCGACAAAAATATTTTTAATATTTACTCATATTGGCAAAACCTTTTAATAAGAAATGTCCTGGATTTAAAATATTTAGCCTTTTTACAAATGTTTTGATTAAATATATTCAAGAAAATCTTTGAATTTTACATAAAAATATCAACTTTAATTATTTTTTATTCAATTTATTCTTTAAAATATGGATAAAAATTGCAAGAATGTTTATTGTTGCAAAACTTGATAATCAAAAATAAATAAATGAATAGTTTTTTCCTTTGTAAGTATTTTTATGTTGGGAACATCACTATGTAGGTAATAACACTAAGATATAAACTTTAAATTAGTATCTTAATTATTTATACATTTTTGTATGCTAAAGTTTGTCGACAAAAACTTTTAAAAAAAAATTTACAAAAATTCTTAGTTTAACAACTAAAATAAAAATAATTTATGAATTTAGGATAATTTACATGTTCTATACCTTTCATACATTTAAAGAATGCTTTTACATGAAGTTTCAAAGCATTTAGAACAGAAATATTTGTATTATGGTGTTTTGAATGAATACAAAATGTGTAAAAAATCAAATAAGAAATAATTAAAATCAACTTCTAAATGTAAATAAAAACAAATGTACATGCATAAAAATGTTATTGAGCTTTAAAATTCTCCTTTTTATTAATATAAAAACTTATTCATTTGTTTTGTTTTCTTTTAAATAACTTCCAATTTAAAAGTACTATTTATCAATTTTTCTTCGACAATATTCAAATCACTCAAATTTATAACTCAAATTCTATGTTATTCAAATAACAAAAGTTTTTCAAATAAAATAATTGATTTTCAACTTGCTATTATTGTAATACCTTTTATACAATTTTAATATTATCATTATATCAAATAATTGCAGAGTTTACTTCATTTTCACACTTTTCGAAAAATCCTTAAAATTCATCATCTTTCTTTAAAAATTATATTGTCTATATTCTATTATCTTGTAGCTCCCATTTCATTTTAGAATTCTTAATCAAATACAACACACAGTGGTTGAAATAACAGTTCACATCATATATCCTTTAAAAATGTTGACAACTTTAAGCATAGAAAAGTTCAATGTTTTGATTCACACACAATTTGATTTACAACTTTTCATTCAATATATTTTATTCCAATTCAAATTTATAGAGTGATAGATTTTTCTCTTCAAAAACAAATGTTTTATTATTTTGTAATGAAAGAAATCACAAAACAAATGGAAAAGTTGGATGAAATGAACAAATGTAATAACATACAATAGCAAATGTAAACAAAAAACTTTCAGACAACTTGTAGCCAGATTCTTTATCAGATCAAGTGATACCAATAATTTTAACTTTTTTTTAAGTGATAAAAACATTATTTAATGATTTTTATTTATATTAGAATAAGTTTTACAGTGAATATTGAGGAAATAATAAATGTAAACATATTGAAACTATCATTTCCTGTTACGAAAATTGTACTTCCGGTTCAAAAATTCGTCTCCAATGGAAGTTTAAACTAACACAACTCTAGTCCTAAAACAGATAGAAACAAACTGTAAAGATATTTAGAAAGCTTAAAATACTAGCTTTTCAAAAATGTAAAAATTGCAAAATCGAAATTTTGTTCGAAAACCGAGTTTTAAAGGTGTTCGTGTACCTTAAATATATCTAAAAAAAATTACATATAAACTGTATTACATGAACTTTTCATGATTTCCCATATCACATATTTCCAAATAAGTGCACTAAAATATTCTTAGATAGAAAAAAATGAAATCTAAAAACACTAAACTGAGATTTTATCAATAACTTCTCAGCTAAGCCCAATTAAATCTAGAATAAAAGAATTTTTACTGGAAGATATAAAAATGTAACTATTATTGAAAAATCAACTTCTTTTAATTTAACTAAGATATTCTTAGAAGAAAAGATTTTTATAAAGCTTGGAGTAGATTATAGTATTTCAAAAACATTTTCTTAATTTGCAATTATACTTATTGCTTTTTTTAATTTCTAATATGATTTCAACTATAAATGAACAATTTCTCTTACTTAATTTTAATTCATTTATTTGTCTTTTTACCATTCATTAACATATAAATAATTAAATATATAAACACAGGCACTTATAAAGATATTCATTTATAAATAAAACCCTATTTTTTAGAAGGGCGAATTTGAAATGCAAAAAGTTGAATTTCATTTACAAAGAGATAAAATTCAACTGTCCAACCTGCAGAAAAAAATTTTTAATTTGAAAAGAAATTCTCTCATGCTGTAGTACTGCCAGTTTGATCAAGCAACAAAATCTATTTTCAAAACATACTCTGATAAATTTATTTTAACATATTCTATGTACTAAAATTTATTTTTTTATTTACAGATAAGCACACTTTTATGTATGTTAATCTAGACTGTCATAACTTTTCTATTTTAACCTCATAATGAAAGTAGAATTTTTATATAAATGATAAAGAGATATTCAATTAACAAGTAAAAATCTGTATTGCTACAAAGGTGTAACCAAATATATATAAGTATCTGAATTGTTAGTGTGTTTTGATAAAAATGTAATTATTGCATAAATAAGGCATATCATAATGTATTACTGATTTAAACATCTTCAATAAAAATCTAGAAGTTAAGTTTAAGACATGATTAATTTACTAATAACAAGAAATGTTATTTTGTTGATTATTTCTATAACAGTTAGATATTTAAATTTACATAAAATTCAAGATGGTAATTAAGAAACTTATTAAAATATTTTAACATTGTATAAAAACAACATGGGGAAAAAATTGAAGAAAAAAATATTTAACTATTTACACACACAAATATTGGTTTAATCAAATTTGGTATAATTTTGAATAGTGTAAAAAAACTTTGTTAGAAATACCAGGTATGTAGGTTTTTCATTGCTGTATTTTACTAAATCAAGCCTATTTATGTATTGATACAGAAAACACGATATTTATTAAATGAACTATATATACTCCAGTGATATAAATCAATTTTAAAACCTCTTTTGCCACTCTAAATTTTTAATTTTTTGTAGGTTATGAACTTTCAAAAATTTGAAGGTAAAACAGGTTCTCCAGAGAAGCCTCTTTCTGATTTGGGTTTATTATCTTATAGAAGTTATTGGACAGGAGCTATTTTAGAAATTCTTGTCAATGTCAAACCTACAGAGCCAGGAGAAAGACCACAAATCACTATTCAGTAAGTGAAAAAAATTTTTTTTTTTTTCAAATTTGATTCCTTATATTTATAATATTTAAATTTAAATTTCTTGAATTGTAGTACTGTTGAGTATAATTTTCTGACATTGAAAATTATTGCAATTTGTAAAACTATTAAATAAAAAGCATTTTTTACTCTTAGGCTGTGTGTGTAATATGTAGTTTTCTCATTGCTTTTTTTTCTATTTAATTGTTATTTAAATGGCTTTCATTGCTATTGACATGTTTATATATCACTAATAATATTATCATTTATTTTGTGGCTAATTATATTTCATTAAATAAATGCATGTTTTATTTATCCGAAGGATAATTTCCAATCGCCAGTTTCCAATCAAAGTTTGCTTGTCTTTTTTATTTAAAATAATATTATTTCTATCGGCAAATCCCCATTAAAAATTAAATAATCTATAATATTTAGCTTTTATTTAGCAAAAGTAACTACTAGATGTTTATATAAGATTTTTCTAGATAGTGTGCCCTAAAAGTATAGTACACATTTTGCATATTACTAACATTTAATATTTTCTGTAATGTGAAATTATACTTTCTTTAAGTTTATAATGCATATAAATCATGTAGATTTATAATGAAAATACATTACCATATTTCTTTTTATATAAAATATCATATATTCAAGATATATATGTTTAATTTAAAAATGGAAGTTCCTTTAATTATTAATACATTTCTATCCATATCTCTTATTGAGGTGCTTGCAAAATAATTTGTTTTCAAGATTTCTTAATTTACCTGAAATTATTTAATATGTATTTAAAAAGTTTTTATTTTTATTTTCATTTTATTATGCATCATTGTTGAAGTTTGCTTGTCTTTTTTTATTTAAAATAATATTATTTATATTATTTAGGGAAATATCAGAACAGACAAGTATAAAAAAGGAAGATGTTATATCTACATTGCAACATTTAAATTTAATTCATTATTACAAAGGACAATACATCATAACATTAACAAAAGAAGGCTTAGCTGCATATGAGCGAACTGTTTCAAAAAGAACAATACGCATTGATTCTCAGGCTTTGCACTGGACACCTAAAGACTGGTCAAAGAGAGGAAAGTGGTAGACTGTTAGTCAATAGAGAAAAGTTTTCTTTGTAGTTCATTTATTTGGTTTCAAAGCTAACAAAAATGTTCTCTCATTTTAAGTAAAAAATATTTTACATTGTCAGACAATATTAGATTGCAAATGCAAAGAGAGCAATATGCATTGGATTCTCAGGATTTTGCACTGGATATACTATATATATAATACTGAATTATTATATAAAAGTTTTCTTTATTGTTCTTTCACAGATTTGATTATAAAACTAACAGATATACTTTTATATGTTTAGTTAGATACACCAAATTAAAAAAATAAGAAAAGAATATTTCAGTTATATTTTAGAAAATTCTGTGACATAGAGAATTTGTTTTCAAAAAAGAAAATGTTCAAAAAAAAAAAAAAAAAAAAAAAAAAAAAATCACATGACCATGATTTTATTATGCATGCATAATTAAAAACCTTAATTTATTATTTGATCTAAAATTTATAAGTATATCACTGATTATAAAAGTACCAATTATGGAAACAATGTTTCTTTCTGTTTGCTGAATTCACTTACTATTATAACTCAATTTTAAAGGTTTTCAATGCAAATTTAATAATTTCTTTAACTATTTATTAATGTAATTAAATCATTAATAACAATATTAATTTATCATAAAAAAACTTGTTATCAGTTTGTTACATCTGTAAGTTTGGTAAAATTATATTAAGTAGATAACTATTTTAATAGTTTCAAACGCAGAGAATAAATTTATCATGTATTATAAGAACTGCTCTTGAATTATCACAATGAGAAATGCAGTATTTATAATTAAATAATATCTGAATTTTTTTAGTAACAATAATACTACTCTAAATAAAATCTAACTTTCAAAAATAAAATAATTAAATAAGAAAAAAAGTTTGTTGTTAATTAAATCGATCTGGAAATATATTATTAAATCCAGGTACATTAAACTTTTTAAATACTATGTCTGTTTGAAATTATTTCATAAATTTTTCAAAGTAATAATTAATTTACAGATCTTTAATATTTACAAGTATAATATTTTTAACATCGTAAAATAATCAATTTTCATAAATTAGTTGGTATTTATGGTTTTAAGACATCAGCTATATATACATTTTGTTTATTTTTCCAAATCAAATTTCTATACTTTTACATAAATTATTATAAAATGTTTTCCCTGTTAAAATTTTATCTCTTAAATCTAATTACAAATTGGTTCACTACTTAGCTTTTTTTTTTTAAATAGGAATATGCATTTCTGAAATAAAAAGAGAAACTTTTTTAAACAGACTTTTGGGGTGGCACATATATATTTAAAAGATTTTTTTTTTTCATTTGTTATATTTGTAGTTAAGTTCATAATTTATAATTCCAGTTTATCTTTAAAAAAGTTCATTATAATCCTTTACATAATTTCACTGTTATATGACATTCTTCACTTTAGTTCATTGCATCTATTGTAATAAAAATTATTCTATTCTAACAGTGCAATATTAATATCCATATAATCATTTTACATTATATTATTATATGTATGTATGATGATACTCATTTTCATGTACGTTTTTAAACTTCTCAAAAATTTTATGCTTAATACTTACATTTTTAATTCTTTTGATATTATGTTTCCGTCATTCTGCTGATATATTCTAAATGCATTTACTATCATTACCGAGTTTCAAGGATAATATGACAAACTTATTTAATCACCTTAAATATTGTGAATATATTTTTATTGTTTGAAACAAAAATTGTAAATTGTCAGTTTTTGTAGGGAAAAAAAGTAGTTTTACTTACTACAACTTTCACTACTTAGTAGAAAAGTAGTAGTCATTTTTCAAAATTATATTCATTACATTAAAGCTCAAATGATAATTTAATTGTAGTGTTTTCTGCCTAATTTGAGACTAAATTGCCAATTTTTAACATTGAATAAATACGAAATATTAATATCATTTATGGTATTTAACAACTTGAAAAGTTTTCATTGGAAGAATTCATAAATTATCTTGTGAATATGGATAAATCCATATTATTCATGCATTCATTATTCAGCATTATTATATTAGATAAAAAAATCTAATCTAAATTTCTTTTTACATTAACTAAAGACCAAACTATCACAAAATGAAAACTTTTTTTTGTATCGTTAAATTAATTTTATCAATTTAATTAGTTACAATGCTAGAAAAAAGTATATATCTCCTATGTTTCATTTTAAACATTTTGATATAATTGTATTAACTTTATGGTAGAAATCTTTTACAATTATAAATTTTAGTTAATGTGTATTCAAATATGATGTATAAATTTATTTAAACAATTATCATTCTTTGTAAATATGTGCATCTCAAATTTATCCTTTTTAAATATAATCTGTGAATCAATCTGTTATCTTAGTAAATAACAGTTCCTTCCTTTACATGAGTATTTAAATTTGTTATTTGAAGTATTGTTTAATTTTATTTTGCTGAAGAAAAAGATACAAATATTTTCGTAAGAATTATATTTTTATGCAATAGAAATTTAGGTGGGTTTCCACTGAGAACAATTTAAATAAATACTGAAGCAACTTATATTTCTCCTAAGTCTACTCTGAAGATTAATTATCTATCCACTGCAACTGTACTTTTCTATCCAGATTTCTTATTAAAAATTGTTTTTTAGGGTGATTTGATAATTTAAATTGAAAACAAAGGTTAAAAGGTTTCCAATTGACTGATGGTATGCAGTTTGAGATTTTAATATCCGGCGCAAGTCTACTTTTAAATAACAGATATGTCTTAATTTATTAAAGATTTAATTTGTTATTATATTAGTTTATTGTAATCCTAAATGTACATTTGTTTTTCTCAGTTTCTTTGATAATATGTGAATTTCTGTAGTAAAATTTTCCAGTGCAAAAGAGTTATCATAGTCACTGTTATTTCATTTCATTATATGGACATATTTCCATTTGCATTTTGTACGCACATTTTTTAGATATATGTGATATTTGTAAAAAAGCAATCGTAATGTTGTATCAGATATGTTTTTCACATGAAATAAAATATTTTGTTTAGTCTGTATTTATGTTTATACATATTAAAATTAAGTTTGCTTGAAAACAAGATTTGCAAATCAGTGTCAATTCATACAGTATTTAAATCTGAATGTTTTTTTAAAGGTTTAAGTAATAATTTTATTTTATTTGCTATATAAGAATTAATATTAGGTGGCTTACTGTAAAGAACATTTAATAATGAATTGTGTTATTTAAAAGATAGTAGTTTCTATTAAATCAGTATTCTGAAACTGTGGTTGCAACAAATTTGTGCTACACTGTTTATTGTAATTAGTAGTACCAGATCATATGAAATACATATTATTGGAAACAAGCATAAAATATAACGTTAACAATAGTATAATCAATTTTATATTAAAGACTTTCAGTTCTGATTTAAAGAAAAAAATTATTTGCTCTTTTAATATGATTTCTATATTTTGCCAAAACTATTATAAATAGTTTTGGAAAAATATTTTTGCATATCTTGTAAACTTTTCATAATAATTTTAAGTGCTGACAACACTAGAAAATTAACCACATAAAAATTTTAGTAAATTAAACTTCATAATTTATTTATATTTATTAAAATATTCTGAAACAATTTGAATAAAATTATGTTTTTAGGTTTGGAAATTTTTTCCTTTTTGATATGGTGTAAAAAAAAACCAAAAACATTAATTAGAAAGTAGCATATTGTTCATTATTCAAAAGTTTTATTTAACATTGGGAAAGTCAATTTTTGAACCCTTTTATCCCCAAAACTTTTAATCAGTTAATTAAAATGCCTATGTTACATATAATAATAATTTCGTCATGCTGAACAGATTACACTAAAAATGGTAAGAGCTATATCGGAATAATTTGGAGTAAGCAATTTAATTTAGTTAATCAACTACATTGCAACACAAGTCACTTTGAGCAGTCTCTTAAGCTCTTGCCCATTTTAACAATCACTTTGGACAATTTTCAACAACATTTACAATTTAATGAATTAAAGATGTCCTACTTTTTTTTTTTTGGATGAGGGGAAAGATAAACGTAACAAAGAACTTCAAAACAATTTAAATGTCATATTTTTAATTTAAGATTTAAAAGTGGATTATAATGAATCCGGACTAAGAGATATTGCTTCATTAATTTTCTAAATAAAACAATATTTCACATGTGCATACTATTATCCTAATTATGAAGACAGAATTAGGAAAATAGTATGCATATGTAATTTAATTATATTTTTATCAAGCATTCTCTTGGTTTAAAAAAATAACCAGAGAAAAAAAATTTATGATTTACTAATGTATTTTTGGACTGAATTTTTTCATTTAAAAATCCTCATTCTTTCCCACAATTCAATGCGTCTAGTATTAGTAAACAAATATTATTTACGTCTATTACTGATATAGTTCGGTGTAATTCGTTGCAATTTTTTTGATTAATTCAATAAATGATTAATAATTTTACTTTATTGATTTGTAGTTTTTTATTGCTTAAAATATTAGTTAATTTATGAATTATTGCGATAGCAGTTTATATAAAATATATATATATTTTGCCTGAGCTTTGTAAAAAATACTTACTAGTTTTAATTATTTTTTCGATCTTTTGAACAGTCTAAAATTTTTATAAACAGATGTTCTAAATATTTTATAATAAATTAAATTTATTTAATTAATTTTCTTTTCAGAAATATGATAATAATATTGATGTATATAATAGGTTTTGTGTGCTGATAAAAATTTGCCACTATATTCATCGTTTTTCTTAGTAAGTATCCTTCTAACGGCTTGAAAGCTCAGTGGGGGCAAACTTTTCATTAAAATTTTTTCTATAAAAGATTCTCCAATAATTGTTCTGATAGTTTTGTAATCCCTGCCAATAATCGTGGCAGGTTCATCTACTTTCTGTCATCCATTATCTAATTCCTATTTAATTGTATTTGAAGATTTAATAATAATTAAATGTAATTCATTAATTTTTATTTATTGAATAATATTTTCTTTATATAATTCATTATTGAACTTTTTACTTCATCTGAGTTTTCCAAAAAAAAAATTTTTTCACTAACCCAAAATATTTTGATACGAATTCTATTGAGGATGTTTATTTCAATTCAATTTTATCTACTATTTATATTTTTTAAATGTTTTTATATATTTTATTATAGATAACTGAATGATGTATAATTTATATTGCTTATGGAATATTAATGATGATTAACATAAATGAATTAACATTAAGATAACATAATAATTAGCATAAATCTGTATATTTATAACAGTGCTTATTTTTTAAATTATTGTCTTGAAATGTATGTTAAATATTCTTTTTTAGATTATGAATATATTTTGATCACTGTTGTTTGTGAATTCATTTCATTTGAAGATACTTCGACAAAAGACAGTTTTATTTGCAAAATACATATAGAATTTATTTAAAGGAAAAAAATCTGTAATAATATAATATACATAGTGATGGTTAATAAAATGCTATAAAAATATATGTTTTCATTGTAGGTAAAATTAATAAAAGTCTAATAAGAAACATACCTTAGTTCAGTTTATTCACAGAATCATTATGTTTGCAGTTCCAAGTGTAAACAATTATGTTGATTAGTTTTCATTTGTTTTTTCATAAAGATGTGAAAATTATTAATAATATATCAATAAATGTTATTGTAATTAAATATTTTTATTTAAGTTAGTGGATTTATACATCTGTAACATATTCTTCTCTCATTTCTCATGTTTGTGACTTTCAGGAAAATGAAAGAGAAAAAAAAAGCATTTCTTCATATAACATCAAAATTATTTTATTGAATAAAATAAATTAACACATATGTCATAATAAATGCTATTAGCAATCATTATCAACATTTGAAAAAAATAAAATATAAGTTAATTCAATGCTAATAATTTAAATATAAATTAAATTTGATTCTTAATGCATTCAAACTTCAACTTAATCGTTTTAAAGTCAGTTATTATAGGTGGATATCTTTGAAAAAAAAAAAAAAAAAAAAGATGTGTTATATCCTTAGCAGAAAAAAAAGTTTTGCATATTTTACAAGAGAAAAACATAGTAAATTAGATGTTATATTCAATTTAATTTTTATTAAATTTTTTTCCTTAAAATTAAAGTATTAAAAAATGAAAAATTGCTTGCAGTTATTTTAAATAGCTGTGTAAATTAAGTTAAAAGTATCTCATTTTTCTATCCAAAAAAAAAAAAAACCTCAAAATATTTTAATTGTCAAATTCATTATAATGGATGATCCTATGTTAGAGAACAATTTTTTTAAAACATGTCACATTAATATGATCTAAATTCTTTACCTCATCTACTTTTTAATATAAACATAGGTCATTCAACATCAAATTAATGCAAATTACCAATTTTATCAATTTTTTTTTTTTTTTTTTTTTTTTTTTTTAAGATAGCACAAAAGTAGGTTAAATGTGAAAGAAAAAAATTACTAAGTTTTTATTAAAATGCACACACATGTACCTAAAAATCACATAACTAGAAAAAAATTTACCATTTGTTAGAAGCCTCGTGACTTCTATAAATGCATTAAAGTCAAGTGAAGAATAATTTACAACTTAGAATTTAGATTCTTTACGTTTCGATAATATTAATGTAGAATGTTTAGCTAAAAGTTATGGTGGTTGTGTATTTTTAAAATGCATTTGCACACTACTCCTAAGTCTTCATATCTGAATGTGATTAAAAACCTGGATCTGTTGAAAAAATCAGTTTAATAACAAAATACAGTTAGTTTAATAACAAAAATAAAAGGTTTAAAGAAAACTTTAAAATATTATGAAAATAATGGTTAAACATTTCTAACGAAACAACACAAATTGTTGTCAATTCTACTGCTTGAAAGGCATTTTAAAACTATTGTAATTTAATTCATGTTTTTTTTTTTTTTTTTTTTTTTTTTTTTACAATTTGGGGGGGAAAGGAAAAACAAGATGAAAACTATTTATTTGAAAGTAGTGAAATTTTACTGTATATGCTGAGGTAACAGACACTAACTAATATAGAAACATGAAAAGAAAATGTTTAATAAGTAATTACAATTTAGAGTACGAAAAGTTGCTGACAAAAAAAAATGGTTTGAGGTATCTTCGCCCATCACCAAAAATACACGTATTTAGCAGGAAACTGCTCCGATGAAGGTCAGGCGTTTAATGTAAATACCTTCCTAGCAAGCTCCATACATGTTCAAATCGATTAAGTTGGGTTGCTGTTGTTGTTGACATATCCTCAGTGTCCTGTAGTGCGGGACGGGCATATCGTGAGTACTACTCAGGGATGGAGGGAAGGGGGCAGCTTCTGTTCTGATGGAGCACCCGTAAGTAGAAGTCTGACTTCGGCTCCGTGACGCTCTTACAGCCATAGGAGACTGAGACCTACGGCTTAAAGTGGATTCCGAACCACTACAAACATCCATGGCACCGCCAGGGACTCGAACCCGAAACCTGTGGCACCGAGCGCTAGACACTCGGCCATTCAGGCCCATTTAAGTTGGGTAATCAGGATGACTATACCATATGAAACACTATTTCAGATTCTAAGTATTGGCTAACAATGTGACCCAGTGAGCTGGAATATTATCACACAGGTCAGGATCAGCACACTTGGCATCCATAAGTAGGCGAACATGTTGTACAATAATGTCAAATTATCAAGTCACTACCTCTGTATGCTGTTCCCGGTTTCCTTATATGATCCTAGTTCCAGAGGCCTTCCAGGTAAGTATTCGCCGTTAATCTGTAGACTAAAACCTGACACGTCGGTAAAAATCATAGACACCCATTATTAACTTTCTGTTATGGAGCTTTCTGAAGACACTACAAGATCGAAAACAAGCTGATGTGCAGTCATTGATCCTTGGCATCATGCTTGTAGACATAGTCAAAGTTTCTATGGATAATGATCATAATGATCCTTCCAAAAATAAGATTAAGCGAAAACAGAAATTAGGTCTCTTCGAAATGATACATGCCATTTCTGAAAGTGTTAAATTCTGATCACGCTTCTGAAACAGACAATTTTAAGAAAAGATTTAATTTTTATTTAGACAATACAACTAC
Organism: Caerostris extrusa; assembly: GCA_021605095.1. Taxonomy (NCBI): domain Eukaryota; kingdom Metazoa; phylum Arthropoda; class Arachnida; order Araneae; family Araneidae; genus Caerostris; species Caerostris extrusa. The sequence goes on along the minus strand of BPLR01004029.1, from coordinate 52,162 downwards.
AACTAGGGAACCAAACAATAAGGCGTTTAATCATAAGGAACCCATTATCTGACTTGGCGTTGAATCATAGAATTGTCGGATGGCAAACTAAGTGATTTCCAGTTAGATCAGCCATATCTGATCCAATCAATAGAAATGATTGCCTTGGGTGACTGGTAATTATACCGTTGAAATGTAATTCCTGAAAGGAAATACAACGTAAGGAGGAGTAGAATAAATTTAGCAGGGCTCCATGATGAGGGAGAGTCCCAGATGTCAACCGAAAGATCCCGCTATCAAATGAAATGGTTCCCAGATTTTCCCAGTTAGTCCGGTTCTAGCTATCATTGGGTGAGAACGTGTTACGACCTCGCTCATAATTTAAACAGAATTTTTGAGACTTATACTTGTGTTAGAGTTTTCTACTCTCGGGGAGAATACATTGTCTTATACAAACAATCAATACACCATTACTCTATTATTTTAAAGTATATTTTATATATGTAGATTTACACCGGGTTCAATAGATTCATCCCGGTCGAACCTACAGTTTTGTTAGACTTCTCTACCAGTCTAACAATACCTGGACTTTGCAGTGGGTGTCTAGGGGATTTGACATACAAAACACAGTAACGGGACGTTACTTTAAATAAAGCCATTTAATATTATATTTTACAATGATATTTACATTGACAATTAATTAAAGGGATAAATACATTCTCTCGCTGCTTGACGCAGCCTCCCCAATCGCTCCTGCTAGCGTTCTCTTCCTTCTTCATCTACGGGGTCCTGTCCCCTTCTCGTGGGGTCAGAGTTCAAAGTTGAATACTCCCCCACGTTGTAAACAGGCTCTGTCAAAGACAAGCAACGTGAAGTGTCGCCGCCTGCTGATTACCACACAAACAAATCCTACATATATAATTTAAATAATAAAAATTTCTGATGAATCAAACTTCATCCGGTCCACCGGAACTACTTTCTCCGGAGAGCCCGCCGCTGAACGAACAGGGCATTATATACGATGTACAATCAAACATGGTAATCAAAAAAGTTAAGGAATTGCAGGAGCCCTCATCGCAGCCGTTGAGTCCGCTCCAACATCCGAATCAGTACTACCCGAGCAGACCATATCCGTTACTGCTCACAAAAGAAAGACTCCGACGTCTGATGACGAAGAGGGGTTCACAACAGTCACCTCAAAAAAGGAATCCAAGCTTGTAAATATGGTTGCTTTGTCCCCTACTAACACCCCTAACAAAGCTGAATCCTAAATCTAAAATTGATCTAAAAGTGAATCCTCCACAATTCAAAAGAGACAGTAGGATCCCACTATTTTTTGTCTCCTCTAAGGGCAAATAGTGGAATACACTTAATCAATTACGCGTGAAGGTGCCTAGTATTCAGGCTAAGTTCTCAGGCAATTTTCTGAAAATTACCATAGAGAACGAGTCCGAATACAGGAGTCTGTCCCAAATTCTTGAAAGTGACGGGACACATTTCAAGCCTTTAATGTTACAAAAGGACTGACGTATTAAAGTCGTGATCCACGGACTCCCAGGTCATACTCCCGAAAGAAGACGTTGAGGCCGAGCACTCGAATTCCCCTTAATTAAAGTTGCCGGATGACTAAATTCAGAACCAGGGAGCCGAAGCCCCTCTTTTACGTGCAATTGTCTCCTTCCTCTGAAACAAAGGAGATTTATAACGGTTCCCCAATCTATAACTCCAGATTTTCACTGTCATTTGTCTCCTCGTTACGTGTCGGATCATTGATAGTGTGATAGATGCTATAACACATGTTCTGAAATCTCTCTCAGTTAACCGCTACCTTCTTAAAGCTATATGTTGGCATTGTTTAACAATTCCTTTTAAAAATATTGCATGTTTTCTCTTAAATGGTAACATATGCTTCTTATTGTATATGAACTCGTAAGAGAGCACTCAGTCGAATCACGTAGAGTAGCAACTGGAAAGCTCAGTTCTACAAGTCTTTGATTCCTTGCCTTCTAGATGTCTGGTCAATTGATCATGGGTGCGGTAAAGACTACTCCCATCGTTTCAATGCTGCTTTTTACAAAAGTAGATCATTCAGACAATTATTGGGGTGAGGGCTCTTATTCCTATGAAAGGATGACTGGAATTGAAATGTCTTTTGGGATTGATATGAAAATAAACAGGGGCATCTGAAAACACGAATTGGTTTTTGACTAGAGAGCAGATCTGGAAATTGACGAGGGAAATGTTCAGATTTTTGAAACTCCAAATTTCTTGAACCGTATCGAGATAACTACTAATCTGAATCTTGCTCAATCAAATCTTAAGAGTCAGCTTGAAGATCCTAGCCCTTGAAACCATCCATATCCGCTACCCCGAACGGTTACATATTTATACAGATGGCTCCTTGACTGGACATTCACCAAATATCGGAGTAGGAATATATTCTTCCAATTTTTTTCTTTCTATGTTCCTGTCAGAAAACAAACAACCGCCTTCGATGAAAAGTAATGGCTATTTGTGGGGCTGTGCAGCAACTTACCCCCTACACCTTCACAACAAGGTGGTTTTGCTGTCGGATTCAAGCACTGCCATACAAGATATCGGGTCATATGAAGCACCCTCCTCTAAGAATATCTTAGAATGTTGAGGTCTTCTAGAAAGATCAAGGGTCTTTCTTTTATTGTTTTCTTGTGTGTTTTTGGTCCCGTAAGAGTTTGTCATTTTCTCTTGCCGTTGGAAATAAAAAATGTCTGGTCATACCCCTTATTGAAATACATTTTTTTATTAGAAATCAAATTTGATAACAGTTCCAATTATTCATTCATGGCTGCTAAATCTCAGCTTGCATAAGTAAATTCTTTATAATTTCTGATTAGTTCACATTTTTCATTTAAGTGTAACAGAATTATGCTTTTAACATCTTTGAAATGGTTCTGAATGTATTAAATTTTTAATGGTTTTTATATGAATATCTTCTCAGACTCTTAACTAACTTAGGTAGAAAAAAATGTTGCATTTTATCACTGCCTACAGAAATAGTATGAATTCCTTAAGCACATCTATTTCAGAGAGTAATAAGCATTTTCAAAATGAGTTACATTTAAGTTTTAGGGACTAAGAACTACTTTCAATATCTTATTAATCAATATACAGGTGAATGCTTAAAATGGGCAATTTTTATAATTATGGAATACATTTTTCTATAATAAAATATTTTTTATTTAGAAAAGAATTATTTTAAAAATTACTACCCACATTTTAATCTTTAAGTTGATTGATTCCCAACTTCATAGCAGAAAAAAATATTTTGCAAATAAAATATAATCTTAATTTGAGTCAAACAATTACATTTCTTAACTATATACTTTATTAATAAGTGTATAACATTCTAATTTTATTAAGTATATTTTATTTGTCGCCTACTTAATGCAATAAATTCATCAAGTTTAAACTGGATAGTTATATATTTATTCTTATCTGTACATATTCTTTCATGTGATTTAATTTACCTAAAATCCTTTCCAGACATTAGATAATTTTCATTATCATCACAATAAAACTTTTTATTTTATTTGAAATTAAATGAATTATGTAGTTCAATTGTATTTATCCTCTTTTGTAATATATTAATGTAATTTATTGCAAGATAATATTAACACCAATGGTAAATCAAATTTTTATTTGTCAATCAATCATTTTTTTACATGTATGTTGAAACAAATTCATATATACTGATAAAAGAACACACAGACACACATTAATTTCAATTAGATATTTATTTTTTAAAAAAATGCTTTAATGAGTGCAGATACAAAAATATTAAAGATGAGTACATATACAAATTATTACAAAAAGATGTCAGCTTCTTGAACTACGCCAGAGTTGATCCATAATCACGAACAACAAAAAAAAAAAAAAAAAAAAAAAAAAAAAAACCTCAATATCTTGCTCTTCTATTGAATTATAATTATTTGGATACTTTTAATTTTATTGCATTTTATAACATTCCTGTGATTTTTTTATACATATATTCTCTAAATAAGTAAGTATTACATTCCTGCATTAAAGATAATTTATTTATTTTCTGATGTGCATAATAACAGATATAAACACCACAATTAAAATCATCTTTTTGAAGACAATGATTTGGAAAAGTTATTTGCCAATGACTGCTAGAATTTGATATATCTTTTAAAAGTAAACACCATTTTTGTAGCAAAACCCTAACAGCATCATTTGGAGCATTACCTAACGGATCATAATATTCAAACGTTCTACATTTTACATCTGCTATAATTAATGTCCAATGGCAATTTATATTTACTGGAATTAACAAGAAATTAGTTTTTAATACATCATTAATCCAAGATTGAAATATATAAGAATCTAAAGAACCAATAACTTTAAAATCTGTCGAATTTTCAGTTAACTTGAATAAAAAAGAATCTACAATTGTATCATAGAGCCAACCTTTCCTGAAATCTGGCGACACTGTTTTCATTTGTTTCTCTTCCTCCAGAGTAATATACGGATCTAGCGATTTTAGCATGTAAAATGAAATGGTACAATTATTAATTTTCAATATTGTATTGTCAGAATTACAAAATTTATCTTCTTTTAATCTGAAAAACACACTATTACTAACATGCAAACATGATTTGTTCTCCCCTGAAATTGAATCTGATTGTTTTATATTGGAATTTAGAATAGGTTCATTTAATATTTTCTGAATTAGATACTCGTAATCTTTTATTAGAATTAGAAAATGAAATGTTTTTTTTTTCTTGGATGTTTGAAAAAAAAATTGTATTTGAGCCTCAATTTTTTATTGGGTGGAACATACGAATGTGATCAATACGTAATGAATCAGTTTTTACATTTACAGCTCCCTGCATTCCAGCTACCAATGTGTTTAGGGAACTCAGTACGGTGTCAAGCATTAATTCTTCAACTTTTGGGGTTTCAATTAATTCCATTTTTTTAATACATAATCGTTTACACTCTTCTTCTTTAGATGCATGACTAACCTCTTTGTTACAGTTCGTTGTAAAATCGTTAGGTGTTTCTACAAAGTTATCACCACTGAAATTGCTCACAGTTTGCATTCTTGTGTTAATAGATAGTATATGAATATGTATCACATAAACTATTTACATCTTTACAATTACATTTATATTGATGACTACATAGTGGTATACATTTAAGTGCCTTGCATTTTATGTAACAGTGGTCTAAAAGAGGACAAATTTTATTAATTAACTGTACAGTATAAGACATTAATTTATTAGATTGAGATCTAACTTCCCAAGAATTACTATTTATTTGAATAACATCTCCATCTGCTATTTTAATTCCCATATCATGACTGGCTTTAATTTTATTCATAGAATTATTTTGTAGAGGAAAATTATTGTTTATATTACACATATATTTTAAAAATCTGTCCCTCTCCATGTTTAAAAGAGTTTCTATTAGGTTATCAATGCGTCTATTGAACTAACGCTAAAAATAAACGGATTTTAACTGACTATGGAAAGTTTCGCAGTAATTATTGGTATCAGTAAAACCATGTGGAAATTGCCTAAACTGCCCAAAGTTCAAGTCTATTATAATAATTGTCTAAAAATATTGAATAAATGTGTGAGTTTTAACAGAGGTATCATTTATAAATTCTGAAATTAAAGTTTTAAAATTTGAGTGGCATTTTTCATTTAAAATTTTCTTCAGTTTTTTTCTTAAAATATTACGTAAATCATTACTATGAACTTTACATGCCAGTTGTCTATTCCATGCACGAAATACATGCCCTTTACATAATAAATGATTGAGGTTAGGGCCAAAAAAAGAATTAAATACTGTATAGCAAACATTATCATCATCAGTCATGACATTATACACACTAAGGTTTGAAATTCTACATTTTAAACTATTGAATAGAGTTACCAGAGTGTCATAATCTAAATAATTACAAATAAAATGTGCTACTGGATAGCCCTGGCCATATTCATCTTGAATATGTATTGAAAGAAGATAAAAGCCATAATAAATGATTGAGGTTAGGGCCAAAAACAGAATTAAATACTGTATAGCAAACATTATCATCATCAGTCATGACATTATACACACTAAGGTTTGAAATTCTACATTTTAAACTATTGAATAGAGTTACCAGAGTGTCATAATCTAAATAATTACAAATAAAATGTGCTACTGGATAGCCCTGGCCATATTCATCTTGAATATGTATTGAAAAGAAGATAAAAGCCATAATAAATGATTGAGGTTAGGGCCAAAAACAGAATTAAATACTGTATAGCAAACATTATCATCATCAGTCATGACATTATACACACTAAGGTTTGAAATTCTACATTTTAAACTATTGAATAGAGTTACCAGAGTGTCATAATCTAAATAATTACAAATAAAATGTGCTACTGGATAGCCCTGGCCATATTCATCTTGAATATGTATTGAAAGAAGATAAAAGCCATAATAAATGATTGAGGTTAGGGCCAAAAACAGAATTAAATACTGTATAGCAAACATTATCATCATCAGTCATGACATTATACACACTAAGGTTTGAAATTCTACATTTTAAACTATTGAATAGAGTTACCAGAGTGTCATAATCTAAATAATTACAAATAAAATGTGCTACTGGATAGCCCTGGCCATATTCATCTTGAATATGTATTGAAAGAAGATAAAAGCCATAATAAATGATTGAGGTTAGGGCCAAAAACAGAATTAAATACTGTATAGCAAACATTATCATCATCAGTCATGACATTATACACACTAAGGTTTGAAATTCTACATTTTAAACTATTGAATAGAGTTACCAGAGTGTCATAATCTAAATAATTACAATTAAAATGTGCTACTGGATAGCCCTGGCCATATTCATCTTGAATATGTATTGAAAGAAGATAAAAGCCATAATAAATGATTGAGGTTAGGGCCAAAAACAGAATTAAATACTGTATAGCAAACATTATCATCATCAGTCATGACATTATACACACTAAGGTTTGAAATTCTACATTTTAAACTATTGAATAGAGTTACCAGAGTGTCATAATCTAAATAATTACAAATAAAATGTGCTACTGGATAGCCCTGGCCATATTCATCTTGAATATGTATTGAAAGAAGATAAAAGCCATAATAAATGATTGAGGTTAGGGCCAAAAACAGAATTAAATACTGTATAGCAAACATTATCATCATCAGTCATGACATTATACACACTAAGGTTTGAAATTCTACATTTTAAACTATTGAATAGAGTTACCAGAGTGTCATAATCTAAATAATTACAAATAAAATGTGCTACTGGATAGCCCTGGCCATATTCATCTTGAATATGTATTGAAAGAAGATAAAAGCCATAATAAATGATTGAGGTTAGGGCCAAAAACAGAATTAAATACTGTATAGCAAACATTATCATCATCAGTCATGACATTATACACACTAAGGTTTGAAATTCTACATTTTAAACTATTGAATAGAGTTACCAGAGTGTCATAATCTAAATAATTACAAATAAAATGTGCTACTGGATAGCCCTGGCCATATTCATCTTGAATATGTATTGAAAGAAATAAAAGCCATAATAAATGATTGAGGTTAGGGCCAAAAACAGAATTAAATACTGTATAGCAAACATTATCATCATCAGTCATGACATTATACAAAGGTTTGAAATTCTACATTTTAAACTATTGAATAGAGTTACCAGAGTGTCATAATCTAAATAATTACAATTAAAATGTGCTACTGGATAGCCCTGGCCATATTCATCTTGAATATGTATTGAAAGAAGATAAAAGCCATAATAAATGATTGATTTAAAAAACAGAATTAAATACTGTATAGCAAACATTATCATCATCAGTCATGACATTATACACACTAAGGTTTGAAATTCTACATTTTAAACTATTGAATAGAGTTACCAGAGTGTCATAATCTAAATAATTACAAATAAAATGTGCTACTGGATAGCCCTGGCCATATTCATCTTGAATATGTTTGAAATAAAAGCCATAATAAATGATTGAGGTTGATTTTAAACCAGAGTATAATGAATGACATTTAAAAGATTGAAATTCTATTTTAAACTAGAATTAGAGTGTCATAATCTAAATAATTACAAATAAAATGTGCTACTGGATAGCTGGCCATATTCATCTTGAATATGTATTGAAAGAAGATAAAAGCCATAATAAATGATTGAGGTTAGGGCCAAAACAGAATTAAATACTGTATAGCAAACATTATCATCATCAGTCATGACATTATACACACTAAGGTTTGAAATTCTACATTTTAAACTATTGAATAGAGTTACCAGAGTGTCATAATCTAAATAATTACAAATAAAATGTGCTACTGGATAGCCCTGGCCATATTCATCTTGAATATGTATTGAAAGAAAGATAAAAGCCATAATAAATGATTGAGGTTAGGGCCAAAAAACAGAATTAAATACTGTATAAAACATTATCATCATCCATAATAAATGATTGAGTGTTAATCTAAATAATTACAAATAAAATGTGCTACTGGATAGCCCTGGCCATATTCATCTTGAAATTGAAAGAAGATATAATAAATATTGTTAGGCCAAAAACAGAATTAAATACAAAACATTATCATCATCAGTCATGACATTATACACACTAAGGTTTGAAATTCTACATTTTAAACTATTGAATAGAGTTACCAGTGTGTCATAATCTAAATAATTACAAATAAAATGTGCTACTGGATAGCCCTGGCCATATTCATCTTGAATATGTATTGAAAGAAGATAAAAGCCATAATGGTTAGTACCATGGGTAGAATCAATGCCAATTATCTTATAGGAATGCTTTATCAACATTTCCTTTTGAGTTTCGGTTTGTATGCCAAGGGCAAAAGATTTATCACTATTTAATAAGGCATCCAAGCCAGGTGGTCCATACAAAGTTTTAGAGTTTTGAGGCTTAAACAATAAAATTGGATTATATTCTTCAGCTTTTAATCTTTCTACATTGCACATAACTGAAAGAGCATCATTTTCTGGACGTACGGAATTTTGGAGCCTTCTATAATATGTACGAATGCTTCTCCTTGATATAAATGCTTCTTTTGAAGGAACAAAAGTGCGATGACCACGAAAACGTACATTGCTTCGAATTAAATTTTTGTATTTGTACAATAGAAATGAAAGTAATAAATAGGATTTTATTAAATTACGAGTACTATCTTTGAATCGTTGGTATTTGGTATTATGAAATCCAGTATGGTGATTATGAATAGGGTAATAAGTTGCAGACGCTAATCCTTTTTCCTCGCAGACATTAATTTTAACGGGACAATTTAAACTAGCGGGAATAACTCTTTTTTTATTTCTAAAACATAATGTTGACCTTGATTGATAATAAGGATTGTAAAATTGGCAAGAATAATAATGAAAAATTTTATTTCCTCTTACTAAATTACCATTTAATTTCCGGGAAAAATGGTGGATGAACTTTCGCTTCCAACCATATTTGAAAATTTGCCATAGAATGAAATGAAATTTTTTTTTTAACTTCAAGAATATTATGTACATCAACTAAATGTTTATTTAACAATCCTAGATTATTAAAAACTTCTTTGCATTCAGGATAAACACAAAAATGGACTTCACGGTTCTTATTACAATTTTTTTTATGGTGAGAACAGGTAGACTTATTTTTATAAAATTTACCACAATTTAAACATTTTCTGGGATAAATTATTTTTTTAGAAATTTCTGCACTCAAAAGTGATGTTGAAGTATTGTTAATATTACTCACAGTATTGTTAATTTCATCTTTTACAGCAGGATATGTATCATTGTACCTGGTTGAAGACATTTAAACCTTTCTAAATGATTAGAAAAGGAAGATTTTGAAGAATAACTTCGTTTACAAACCTCACATTTTAAAAATTTAATTCTTACTGGAGCCCCTCCAACACAATTTCTTTTCGGTATATTTATATTCTTAGTATGCAAAGCAGCAAATGTAGTCATTGTTAGAGATGCAGGAATAGTTATTGGAGGATCTAGAACATAGACTGCTTGTCTGTCCACATCATTAGATGACTCATACATGGTCTAATAAGGAGAAAAAAAAAAAAGCATACAAAAGTTAACCACATAAGTTCAAATAAAATGTTACAATATATAAATACAGATATATACCTAGTTAGAAAGTAGATTAAATAATTTTAAGCCTAAATATGAAGAAGCGTTTAACTTGCTTATATAATTATTATAGAAAATACAAAATCATATTAATTAATATAACACGAACAATCATTAATCAAAAACAATATCAATCTTAATAATCAAAAAACAATAAACTTCACAGAAGTATATAGCAAAATTAATTTTAAGCCTAAATTGGAAGATGCTCTTTCTTTGTTTATACAAATATTATAAAAAATTATATTAATTACTAAGGACATGTATATTCTTAATACTCATATACAATAAACATTAAAAAAAAAAAAAATGTATTAACTTACATTTTGCATTACATGCATATCCATAGCAGCGTAATTATACATGTGACGTTTCACACATCAAGGTACAGAACCAAATGAACGATCTTAATTAATTATTCCTTAGCGCCAATTGAAACTGACGTCATGGTAACATCAAAGTGGCGTGACGTCACGGCAAGAATGAGGAATCATGGGAAAAGTGAACTCTGGTTGCCCATTTCTGCAAAGTGCAAAACCCTCGTTTAACACAATAAAAGTTTGACGATTGCTTCACTTCGATTCAATAAAAAGTGAGGCTTGTTTCAAACCACCCCCTTCCTTTTCAGTGCATAGTCTTTGGAGGAAACCCAAAACATTTTAGAGGTTTTAAACAGGGGCACATTAACAATCCTTCTGGAACCAAGGACGAAAAAAGCATAAGCCTCTGGAATTCTGTTCTTGAACGATTTCTGTCTGACAGGCATCACAGTTTCGAACCTATAAAATTTTAATCTGAAACCTTATTAAATGACTGTTCTGAAGAAAAAAATTCTCTAGAGGCATCTGATAAAAAATTCGAGCAAGTTTTATCTTTAACATTTCATACTTTACCATGTTTGCCAGGTAAAAGATCTATATTTCTGCAAGAGGTTAAATGAGACGTTAGTAGTACGGGCGGCACTCCGGGAGACGGAAGTACGTCATCACTGACATCATCAGAAAAGCGCGCGTAACCGGAAGTGACAAAGAGTGTTAGAGGTGGGTATTTTTGATAGATAAGCCTAGAAACTTTTCCCCGTTGGCAACGTCGGAATGTTTGTACTACAAGAGGGGGTTTGGGCAGAGATAAGAATTTACATGATGACTGATAAGATAAGCGGAATATGAAATTGTTTTAATTGGATTTCTTCTTAATTTTTTAATTAGATTATTTTATAAAATGTGTTTAGTAAAGGAATTTATTTGTATTAAATTTGATTTTTTTTTTATTGGAATATTTTACAAATTTATATTATTATACAGAAAATTCTTTTCTGTTTGCAAAATTTATTTGGTGAAGAAATTTATTTATTTATTTTTTACAATTTTTATTTTTTTTTTTTTATTTCAATGTGACTTTTTATTATTTTACAAAACTTTTTTTTTTTTTTTTTTTTTATAAAGGAATTTATTTTTTATTGTTGCTTCTTTCAAATTTATTTTATTTTACAAAACTTATTTTCGTAAAAGAATTTATTTTTATTTTTTCACAAAAATTAATTTTTCTTTTTTATAAATTTTTAATTTTTAATTCCATTTTTTTATTTCTATTGCATTTGTTATATTTTACAAAATTTGTTTTTGTAAAGGAATTTATTTATTTTTTAATTTATAATTTTTACCTAGTGTGTTACTACATTTTTTTTTTATCACTTCATTAGAAATTTAATTATCCGAAACTTTGTTTGGCATTTAAAGTTTTCCTTAAAAATCTCTCACACTTCTTTTTAAATACGATATTAATTTCAAATTTTCTACCCAATATTAAATACTACACAGCATTCGTATTAAAAGATTTAATATGGCAACTTTTTGAAGATCACATACCAGAATGGTTAAAACTCCGAGAGAAATGTTACGAATTTATATATTTAACCAATTAATGAAATGCAGAATTTTTTAACATAAATGTATACTACTTTAATTAAAATAGGCATGAAATTTTCTTTCCACTCACTTATTTTTCTAATATTTTTTTCTTTCATACTCGATTCTATTTTTGATAAACCCTATAACTTCTTGCTGATACAAAAATAGAATGTCTTAGCATGCATTTTTTTTTCAAACATTTAGAACTAACACAGATTATGATTTTGTAAGACAAAATAATTAAAATATTATATTTATAAGGAACTTACACTAATTCATTTCTTAACCTATTTCATTTAAAAAATATTGCATACTTCTAATTATCTCTACAATAATTTTCACCTACGTTATTATTTTTCTTTACTGTAATACACAATTCTTATACTTACACGGAGATACACTTTTTAAATTTCCTACAAATACTAATAAATATTATCATACTAAGCTAAAGAATTTGTATAACATAAAAAATACTAAGCACACACGCACACACACACACAAAAATTTCAACACGAAAAACTTATTTATAAAATCTAAATGTATAAACATGCTAAATTTATGTATCCAATTATTTTTTGAGTGATTTTCTTACTTGGAAACCGGCCTGATGGCCAACTGGCTAACGCTCTGGCCTTTGGTACCACAGGCTTCAGGTTCAGTGACATGGATGTTTGTTAGTGATTCGGAATCCACATTAAACTGTAGGTCCCGGTCAAATTAGCCTAAAATGTGCGAAAAATGACCGTAGAGCGACAAAAACACACTAATCTTATTAAAAAAAAAAACAAAAACAAAGAGACGATTGATCACATTCTACTTATACACATAAACACACACACACCAATCAATTATATTTATAAAATTAATGTGTATGTTCTTTTATCCAATTATTTCTAAAATAATATTTTCACTGATATTTAAATTCTAATTTTAACATGTATTGAATTTGCTTAGCCAGAACTTCTATCATTAAAGATAAAACTGTACATACTTTCTTTTCGAATGATCAACTAAAATTCCAGTATACAACCTTTATTACAAAATGCAGATAGCATGTATCTATCCGACTACAGGCCATTTTCAGATAAGATAGTATTTTTTTTTTCTATATGAATAGGATTGGAATGCTTATCAATTTAGATATGTATATTTTTTAATTTTCTAATTAACTATTTCAACAAACTTTTTATCCGTTTGTAGCGTAATTTAGATGAAGAAAAAATAAATTATGAAATTATTATTAAAGTATAGATATTTTTAGTAAAGATGTAAATTATAAATTTTTTTTTTTACCAATTTTATTATTATTTCTTAATTTTGGAATATTTTTTAAAAATTTAAACCATTTTTATTTTCATTTATTTAATTAAAAGAAATTACATGACTCTTTCACTTATTGAAATTCTTTCACTCAAAATTTTTTTTTTACAACGTAATTTTGCATTTCGACAAGCATTCTATTTAAGTACACACAGCAATAATTTAAGTTATCCGTTTACTTTTATATATGTGTTAAGTATTGTTTAAACTGTTGACTAAATTATATCGTATAGTTTTTTTCTTTCAGGATGGATTGACCTTCCCACTTGATTCTATTTGTTAAAACCTATAATTTCTAGTTGATACCAATTTTTAGCATACATTTTTCAAACATTTAGAAATAATCACTACTTAAACTATGATTTTGTAAACCGAAATATTTAAACTATTGTTATTTTTTAAATGAGTTTACACTAATTTAATTTATTAACCCCGAGTAACTTTATTTTGTTTCGAAATATTGTATACATCTCACAAACCAAATTCATTTAGATTTTACTTCTTTGCTGTCATACGTGTACTTACACAGTCTTTATAGTCATTCTTTTTTTACTTTTGATAATCATTTTTACAAAAGTCTTATGAAGTTTCAACCATTATACACATCATTTTGAATGTTATGTTCCAGAAACACATTTATTAAACCTTTTTATTTAAAATTTCCTAATGATATTTCTTTAAATAATTTATTTATTATTTCTTCCTTCATATTTGACTGATCTGTTATCTACCAAAAATTAATACATACGAGATATTTTTTTTTTATGCTGCAAACGTTTAGAATTACTTACTATGATTTTGTAAAACAAAGTAGTTAAAAAGATGCTTTTTGTATTATGAATTTACACTAATCAATTTATTACCACCGAATTATTTTATTCAAAATAAGCGCATGCAGTTCACCAGCCATTTTCATTACATTTTATATTTTTTTGATATGCACAAGTCTTCTGCATAAGCATCAGTTTGTTTCAATTTGAATAATAATGTTAACAAAAGTCGTATGAAATTTCAATCATTATACTCATCGAGTTCATTTTGAATTTATGTATCAAAAAATTATTTTTAAGTCGTTTTTATTAAAAAAATTTCCTAATGCTATTTTTTTTATCAATTATTCTTTCTTCCTTAATATTTTGTTCCATCTGTTAAATCGAAGTTAAACTACAATTAACGATATTTAATTTAGCATTGAAATATTTAAATTTGATCACTACTTCTAAGACTAAATTGATACTATTTTTTATAATGAATTCACATTGATTCATATTCTTAACCCTCAAATAACTATTTTATTTCAAAATAATGTACACTTGTAAATATGCAATGTTATCTCACAAACCATTTTCACTGCAATTTTCATTTTCCTAACTAGTTTTTTTTTTTTTTTTTTTGTCCTGCAAAAGTCTTGTATTTATGCAACCTCCACAGACATATTCCCATAAAGTCGCGATAATGAAGTAATTCGTTGCCAATAAAATTTTTTTCGCAAGCTCTCCAAACATTACAATTTTCTTTAATTAACAATATTAAAGCCCAATAATAGACTTCTAAATTCTGAAAAGGAGAGCATTTAAAAAATATTATTGGCAGATTTTCTTCATTATAGAGGGTTTATGGAGATATGACCGAATTTCTACTGTCAAGAGATGAGTTGCACTAAAATTATTTATGCGATAAAAATTTAGTAATATAAAGTATCTTGAATACTGACGGCAATTGTTTTGCTTGTTTACTGTGGTATGAATAAAAAAAAAAGGGGAAGGTTAAAAAAAAAACATATTTACATTGTAAAAAGAAAAACTCCTAAAGCTAAAATAAATCACAGGTACAAAAATTCAGGTGGATTTAAAATACTTACATTCAGTAACAGACGTTATAAATTTTTATTGTTATGAATAGATGTATTTTTATGGTATAAATGTAAAATTGGTGTTCATTACTAGAAAATTATGAATCAATACTCGATAATTAGAATTATAAACATGAGTACATAATAATCAGTAAAAATTCGTGCAATTAGCAACTCATCAAATATAGTTACGACATCACACAGTTTTTAAATAAAGTATAAAGTGGTGCTCAAGTGTATATGACTTTTCTGAAATCCCTTGAAAGTAATAAAAAAAAAAAAGGAAGAAAGAAAGAAAAATAGAAAAATAAGTCAGTAGAGATATAAGGGTATCAAATTGAACTAGTTTAAAAGAAAATTTTTTGAAGCTGTTCCTATTTTATTTTGCAGGAAAATAATCTAAGTATCTTCTTTATTAAGAGAAGGTAACACATCTAAAAAAACAGTTGTATACAAGAAGAGATGTAAAATATCATAAAAAATAAGGGTAGAAATTTGAAAAATATTTTCATGAGCTATAGAACATTTATATAAAGTAAAAAAAAAGTTTTAGAGACATAGGAAAGGTAAAATTAAAAAAAAAAATCATGTTTCTTATTCAAAGGCAATGTTTAAAACAAATTGATTGAATGATGAATTTTGTGTTAAGAAAATATTACAAGAGTGTATTTAAAGATTTGAATATGACTGCATTAAATGTCGTAGATAAAAAGTATTGTTTAGAAATATTAATTCCGGAAAAATATAGTGATAAATATACAAAAGATTAACCTTATATCGAATCATTTACCTAACATAACATTATAGCATTCTTTAAAAAATGGTTAATGTTAAGAAGATTTTAGTGAAACATATTAAGAAAAAATAGAGTTTTCTGAATGGATCTTTATTGAAAACAATACAATTAATTTTAAAAATATAATCATTTCTATCAAAAATGTTAAGTATTTATGAACACATTTATTTTTAAACTATGTATTTATGAGATGAATCTATGGTAAACATGTTTTAAGGTCTTACAGACAGTTTGACATAATTGAGGTATTTTGGCAGCGTTAGTCTCCATGTTATTTAAGGTCTCATGTGCATAAAAACATTAAAATAGAATCTTGTCATATGTATACACATGAAAAAAAGTGATGAAAAAAAACTTCAAAAATAAACTAGTCATGGAAAAAGTATTATCTTTATTATTATTGTTTTTTAATGAAGTGAAAAAAAACCGTATTGCAAAGTTGAAAAAAATTTTAAGAAAGTTTTTGTATAACTTATTAAAGTAAAGCTGAATTTTGTAATTATTATTTAATCATTATTACGACTTAAAATATAATGTCTGTGGAGGTTGTCTGTGGAGGATTCACGATCACATAAGAGCGTTTGTAATACTTTATAACTCCTCTTCTCAAGTTTCTCTTTAAGAGTCCTTTCAGTAATCTAACAATCATCTCCTCTTTATAAACTTCATTCCATTCAATATAGTTGAATGCTTCTCAGAAAACTCTATCATTATATAATTCTCAGACTACTTCCTATGATAATCCGTCGAACTGAGCGATAGAAAAAAAGTTAGTGCTAACATTAGATACAATATATTATTAGATACAGGAAAAACGTCAAATTGCATTTTTGTAATTCGAAAATTTTTCACATGTTCCATCACCTGTTTCCATAACATACAAAGTAAAAAAAAAAATAGTATTCTCTGTCAATTTAGAGATAGACAAACTAGACATGCTACTTGCAAAATTTCTTAAATTAAAATATGCACATTTTAGTAAATTCTGGGCTCGAAGGGCAAATTGTTTTTAATTTATTGAAACTGAAATTCTTTTTACATTCTTCGTCATTTACAGTATTATAGATATTAAAAAAATGTCGAAACCGATGCAAATTATATAGCATATGATTTTGAGATGCCTTAAGAAGTAATAGACTCGAATCCCCCCAAAACTTTATAATGTTTATAGAAATTTTCTTCAATGTTAGAAAGGAAAAAGAATTTATGAAAATTTCTATGCTATGGATAAATATTTAATTGTATAAAGCCTTTTCTATGGTATGCAATAATACTATGGGATACAATCTAAATATGGCCATTGTATCTGGACTTTACTCAACCAGGTTCGATCCTTTAGCATGACTATTCTAAAACGCAAAACATACAACTTAATGGATTGTAAAAAAAATAATAACGTTAAACGACAACACACACAGCACGTTGTTTTTAAACAGTTTAAAAGAACGTTTAAAAATGGGGCGGAGGGATTTAGTGTCCAATCAAAATTTGTTTTCAAAGGAGAATTTAGCAAGCTGCGCTAATGACACACGTTACTGATTTATAAGTTTCAGTTCCCCTAAAGTAGAACTTGTAAAGTACAAACATTTTATAAATTCAAAATCCAACAAATTAAATCTGCAAAAATTTTACATCGGTGCACACAAATGCAGTCATTAAATACAAAAATTGAAATGCACTACTATAAAAAATTTCAAATGCACTTTGAAAGATTTTTTTTAAATAGCAAATTAATAATTTTAGGAAACATACACAAAATTTGTGTAATATCTGTAAAAGTAACACTGCCAGTTTAGATAATGGCCTCTTCAAAAAACATTTGGTTCCACTACACAGACTATCTGTTTGTTTTCCACAAACAAATCTTTTATCGTATATTATTTCTTCGATTTTTTCCCCCACACCCTTTTGAAATGGGCGTGTTATCATATTTTCCCTAACTGTAGTGCCCTTTTAACGTTGTCTTTTGAAAAATAGCACTAAAATCTAATTGATAAATAATTGATCCTTTTGCCACCTTTTCCTTAAATGTTGGGTCAATTAAGTGGTACGTTGCCAACATTCCAAAGTATTATTTGCCAAATCAGTAAGATCATGTTCAGTTTTGGATGTTAGAGATCATCCAACTAAAAAGTGTGTGGGAATAAGTACTGAAGCGTGCACAGTCAGTCCTGTCCTGTACAATATATTTACCTATGATTTTCCTCAATGCATTAACATTTCCACTTGAATATTTGCTGACGATTCTGCTGCTCTTGCCCAAGATGCTTTCTATTATCTATGTCATTAAAACTATTCAAAATTCACTAACTAAATGTCGCATAGGAATTAATGTATCTAAATCTGAAGCCATAATTTTCCGAAAAGGACACGCTGGACAACCAAATATTAATCTCTCCTTTTTAGCAACAAATTGAATGGACAATTAATATTAAATATCTCGGTTGGATCATAGACAATAAATTTAAGTTTCGACCTCATAATCAAAAAAACAAAGAACCATGTTGGAAAATTGTTTTACTCTGTCACCATCAATAAATATTCTAAATTAACTTTATCTAATAAAATTTTACTTTACAAGCAAGTTATAAGGCCTATCCTTACTTACGCTGCTCCAACCTGGTAGCTGCAAAATCTAGAAAAAAAAATCTGTATTAATTATTCAAAACAAACTTCTACGTATCATGACTAGTGCACCCTGGTTTGTCCGCAACTCTACAATCCATCAAGATTTAAATATTCATTTTGTTAACAACTATATTACAAAACTTTCTAGAAATTTCTTCAATACTATTGCTACTCACGAAAACCCACACATCAAGGCACAAAATATTTTTACTCAATTTATGGAAAATACAAGCGTCTTTACTCTACTTCTAAATGGAATCGAAGCCTCAAACCACCATAATTTCCTGTTAATTATATTTCTATTTGTGTTCAATGACTTCCAGTCTTTCTTCCAATATTAATTCGCCTCCATTTCCAATTTTATTAAAGTGGCTTGTTCCCCACCCCCCTTTCCTCCCCCATCAATTTTCATATATATTACTTCAATGCCTACTCTCTTCCGCTCTGTACGATTTATATCTAAACTAACTGGCAGTATCAGTTCAATCTTCTTGAACGTACTTTTTCTCCCCTTTGACCTTGACCTTGCTTATCGCAAATTTCATGTTACATTTTCATCACCAATGTTTTACATTTTTCTTTTTCTTTTTTTCCTCAATTCATACGATTACTATTATCTGTTCATCCTGACTTTTCTTTCCTACTTCCCTCACATACCATTGAATAGATGAACGCCTCGCGTTCAGGCACTCGACTTACTACTAAGTCGAATAAAGAGGTGGAGTGCCTCTTTATTCAACTTAGTAGTTGGAATAAGTGCTTCTAAGTCATTTGAGTCATTGCACAAAGGGGATATATTATATCTGATTCTTAATATGTATTATATACTCTATCTGATATGAAGGCAATTGATCTAAAACCTGGTTTAACTTTATTCTAAACATCCTGATCAGCCCAGGTTTAAAGCTGTTGCCTTTTTCTCAGGACTCCTGAGGGCCAAAAAAAAAAAAAAAAAAAATGATGATGTTGTAGATTATTGGAGCTAACTGGCCTCCGTCAGGTGCCTCATTTCCGGTGGTGACAAATATAAAAAGAATGAAAACACTGGCAATGCCCAAAGGTTAAAAGAAATCGTGAGAATTGAAAAAGTCCAAAAATTCAAAATTGAATTTTGGTAGGTTAGAGCAGAATATTCCTAGGTCTTTTAAAATTAGAGTGCGTTTCATATTGTTCGATCTCTTGAATGGCCAGATGTTGATGGTTGTCAATATTATTGAACACAAACAAAAATTGCATCGTAAGCCTTTCCTCCGATTTCTGTATATTATGGAAAAAAAGGCCACAAAAATCATTGCCAGTATGGTTAAAAGAAAAAAGAAGGATTCAATCTCTCTAAGGGTAAATTCTTATTTTTTCGTCGAAAATAAGGATTTGATCTTGACCCATGTTATGCATTCTATCCTTCTTCAAGATAAAATTCACTTAAAGGTAAAAAATTTTGCCTAACAATAATAAAAGTTATTGTTAATTTTTGTTCTCCTTCTAATAAAGAGAGTTATGATTGTTATGAAGTTTTTGGATATGATGATCCAACTTGTAATCAACCTAAGATGAACTTGTGATTCTTAAATTATTACAGAGATTTCCTTTTAATATTCTGCCTCAATATTTCCTTTTAATATTCTGCCTCAGAGATTTCCTTTTAATATTCTGTCTGCAAAGCTCTGCTGTTGTACTACTAATAAAAATATCTTCTGATTTTATGAGACCTCATCAACAATCAGATGATTTCGTCTTTTCTCTTTGGATATGCAATTCTTTATAAATGTTAAGACATAAGCAAAAACATTAATTAATTTAGCATAACAATTAATAATATTGAACAAAGAATCCAAAAAAATTAACAGTTACTAATAAATTTACATCGAAAAGCTTTTTATGACCCACAGCGCAGTTTTCATTTGATCTACCAAAGATAGATTCACTATTATAAGTAAAGATTTGTTAATGGAGAAAATCTGGTATCAAAAAGATTCGTCAGCAATGTGTTCTGGATTCAGTCCACAAGATATTAAGTCAGCAGGCTGTTGTTTTGACATGCTTCTAAGGAGAGGCATTGTTTAGCTCTTATATATGAATTATTTTGATACAAATAGATCGAAGTAAATCTATCCAGAGTGAAATATAAATAAATAATTTAATAATGACGCGGTGCTCATAGCAGCATTTACTTAAAATTTAGTGTTTAGTGTTTTTATTTATAAATAATGTAAATAAAATAACGTCGCAGCCTAGAATTTGTGCTAATGTACATATTTCTGCCATTGTTGCTTGGAAATGATACAGTTACTACAGAAAAAGTTATTTCTTTCTTGTAATATGATAATATTTAAAATCTTTTTTACTTTTTTTGTCTCTTAAACATAGTATATTTTTCAATTCTTACTATTAGTTCACATATCCCTACATATATCTTGTTCAAATTTTCAATCTTTAATAAAATACTTTTATTCATCCACTCAAGTTCAAATACATTTTTTTTTAAACTTGCAGTGGATGACACCCACTTGATGTTAATACAGTTTTTCAAATATTAATTCATTAATTAAATTTAATTAATAAAAAAGTAGGAATTGACTTAAATTTTTTTATATTACTTGTTTAGTTTATTGTTTTTAAATATTAGGTGTCGGACTCAGCGCTCAGTTGCAACGCGTGAGCATTAGGGCGGAGCTTCAATCCGCTGGTGGCTTTGTTGTAGCCACTGTTTAAAAAAACAAGACTCAATGGCGTTTGTGATGTTCAGCATTTTGCCTCGTGGGTCAGACTACCCGGTAGGAGTTTTCCTTTTTTTTTTTCTCACATACGAGACGAAAATTCGGAGTAGTCCCCCTAAAGTCCTCCGAAAGGCATTGCCCACCTTCGTCAGCGTCACGGAGTCTACTAACTACGTGCTTCTTCTTAACAGAAGCTGTACCCCTTTCCCTCCTTCCATGAGACCACACGGGTTCTTGGACTTGCTCTAGATCAGGGATGGGCAAACAACGGCCCGCGGGCCAACTCCGCCCCCTTCCGGATAGAATTTTAATTTGCCGATTCGAGTCAAATGAAAAGAAATGTATATTTATATATTATATATCCATCTCCTTTTCTACTTTGATTAAATATTACTGCCAAGGACTGCTGATCTTTTTATTTTCTCTATTTGTGTTCTACAAAACATAAATCGACGGAAATAGCAAGCACAGACAGCTTTCAATCGGAAAAGTGTTAAAAGCGGAAGTTCTTTGTTAGTTATAGCTGTAGATTGGCGAAAACAGCTAGAGTTTTACAAATCATTATCGAAAGTAAGTTTCCCAAATTTAATATCTCACGACCAGAAAATCAGTGCTTTGTTTGTTTCATCTTATATATGTGAACAAATGTTTTCAGCTATGAACCTTAGAAAAGAATTATTTCAGAAATAGACTGACAGATGAGCATTTAGCCTCGTTCCTTAGAATCAGTAGATCTCACTTCGAACCTCAATATAAGGAACTTTTTTAAAATGAAATCGCAATTTCATTCATCTCATTAACATATTTAAATTGTAATACTTGTATACTGTTCTTAAAATTTTAGAAAAACTTATCTTGGCCCTCTAAACTTTTTTTCCTTAATTTTTGGCCCGCGACCGAAAAAGTTTGCCCGTCCCTAGTCTAGATGTTGGTGTGTACCAAGTAGGAAAAAAAAAAAAATACTAGGTAATACTATATTCAAGAACAATAAATATACCCTTGTCAAATTTTTTTTTAGTTGCACATTAAAGAATTTACTAAGTAAGAAACATTTTAAAATAATGCAAATAAAATAGCTATGTGTGCAAAAAAATAAAATGAAATCTCAAGTCGCTTATGTTCTGATGGAGCACTCGTAGGTAGAAGTCTGATTTCTGCTCCGTGATGCTCTTACAGTCATATCAGACTGGGACCTACAGCTTAAAGTGGATTCCTAACCACTACAAACATTCATCGCACCGCCGGGACTCGAACCCGAAACCCTGTGGCACCGAGTGCAAGACATTCGGCCATTCAGGCCCTAGCAGTTAACGGTATTATCGCAAATTTTAATTCTTTGTTAATATTTGTGTAACTTACTTGTAAAATGTTTTAATTTTTTTCCACACAAACCCAAAATCAAAAGAAGTTATTTTGTGAAAAATTATTTTTGACCAGAATTCTTTTCCAGTCTTTAGCTGGCATTTCGAAATGAAACAATATTCCGAAAATTTGAACAAGCGGTCACAATTCCAGCAAACGCACTTCTTCTAATTAACTCGTTATTTATGCAAATTTTGACGACCTCATTGCCATTACTGGGACAACAATTACTATCTAAATCTGAGTGTCGCCAAGTATAATGCGGGGAGTGTAGAATTGCACAATTTCGCATTAAACGCAACAGCTTTTCTGAGAGAGCGGGACATTTGGCACTTGGCGACAAAGACATTACACGAAAATATCCTCGCATGAAGATCTCAGGGGCTAATTAGCACGCTAACAGCTCCGCAGTCTGCAACCAACCCGGAGTAATTTAGGTTTGTTTATGGAAGATCAGATTCACATGTGGAAAGATGCCGGTAAACCAAGCTCAGGAGATGCCATTTATAACATCGTTAAGTTGAGAATTATTTGCATAGGAAACGGAGTTAAAATATTTTGAATGAAACAAAATGCATGCCCATGTGGTTGTATTGTTGAAGAAATAGTCTAGAAGCTTGTATCACTCTTA
Source organism: Caerostris extrusa (assembly GCA_021605095.1). Taxonomy (NCBI): domain Eukaryota; kingdom Metazoa; phylum Arthropoda; class Arachnida; order Araneae; family Araneidae; genus Caerostris; species Caerostris extrusa. The sequence goes on along the minus strand of BPLR01004029.1, from coordinate 28,742 downwards.
AATGTAAAATGGTTAAATGCTTCAAACAAATCTGCTAATCAAAACCAGACATTAGACATTTATTAGCCAAAATTAAACTTTTAACGTGCCTATATACATCTTCCGTATTAACTTTTACAACCAGTATATTTTTGTATGAAATTTTTACGATAACTACAGTTTATTTTGTGTAAATCATTGTATACTGGTGCAACCACATATATTTACTGTTACAATATGTTCGCGAAAATTCCAGATTTTGATTCTGAAAATTTGAAGAAATCCTCATCAGTGGTACAACAGCCCTTTGGTAGGCCAAGGCCGTCTGCCTACTGATAGATTTCTAGACAGGAGATGTTATATTTTTACCGGGTAGGGTTGTCAGTCCTAAGCCCAACGCTCTACAGTCATATTAGACCGGGATCAATGGTTTAAAGTGGATTCCGAACCACTACGAACATACATGGAACCGCTACTCGAACCCGACACTTGTGGCACTGACAGCAAGAGCTCGAGCTTCAGGCTCATAATTTACTTGTAAAAAGATTTAATTTTTTTATTACATAAATTTTTTTTTTTTGCTAATGTAGCTGGCAAACACTTAGACAACTTAGTCTTAGATGCCTTAAGGCAAGCGCTGCACAGACGTTACTCATTTTGCATTACCAAGGGGTGCGTGTAACTTGAAGATAAGCCACGAAAGCGGATTAACAATGCCCCTGCAATTTACGATCCTATTAGACCGGGACCTACGGCTTAAAGTGGATTCCGAACCACTACAAACATGCATGGCACCTCCGGGCCTCGAACCGATACCTGTTGTACCGAGCGCCAGAGCGCTAGCCACTTGGCCATTCAGGCTCTATCATATAAATATAAAATCAAAACAATTATTGTATTAAAAAAATTATTTTGGACCAGAATAATAGCCAAAAATAGTGCTTTTCCAGTCTTTCGCTGACACTTCGAAATAAAACAAAATTCCGAAAATTTGAACAAGCGGTCACAATTCCAGCAAACGCACTTCTTCTAATTAACTCGTTATTTATGCAAATTTTGACGACCTCATTGCCATTACTGGGACAACAATTACTATCTAAATCTGAGTGTCGCCAAGTATAATGCGGGAGTGTAGAATTGCACAATTTCGCATTAAACGCAACAGCTTTTCTGAGAGAGCGGGACATTTGGCACTTGGTGACAAAGACATTACAGAGAAAATAGCCGCGGATGAAGATCTCAGTGGCTAATTAGCATGCTAACAGCTCCGCAGTCTGCAACCAACCCGGAGTAATTTAGGTTTGTTTATGGAAGATCAGATTCACATGTGGAAAGATGCCGGTAAACCATGCTCAAGCGATGGGATTTATAACATCGCTAAAGTTGAGAATTATTTGCATAGAAACGGAGTTAAATATTTTGAATGAAACACAAATGCATGCCCATATAGCTGTATTGCTGAAGAAGTAGTCTAAAAGCTTATATCACACTTAAATGTAAAATGGTTAGATGCTTCAAATAAATCTGCTAATCAAAACTAGACATTAGGTAAACAAACATTTACTAGTCGAAATTAAACTTATAACAAGACTATATGTATCTTCCGTAGAAACATTTACGACCATTATATTTTTGTACGAAATTTTATGCAAACTACAGCTTATTTTGTGTAAATCTTTTTATACTGGTGCAAACACATTTATTTACTGATACAACATGTTTACAAAAATTTCAGATTTTGATTCTGAAAATTTGGAAGATAATTATATTTATTCGAGGGTTATTTAAATTATTAAATCATTGTATACTAGTGCAACAATGTATACTGGGGTTATTTAAATCATTGTATACTGTTGCAACCACATATATTTGCATTAAAACATGCAACGATCACATATATATTTCAATGTATTCATTCCTGTAACATGCTTGCTTTGCATATATATGCAACGATTGTATGCTGGGGTTATTTAAATCCTTGTATACTGATACAACAATAAATATTTACTGATACAACGTGTTTTGTGAAAATGTTATATTTTGAATCTAAAAATTTGGAAAAATTGTGTGTATTTTACTTGAGGGTTTTTAAAAATTATTAAATTATTGTATTCTGGTGCAAAAATGTATACTGGGGCTATGGAAATCATTGTATATTGGGGCTATGTAAATCATTGTATATTGGTGCAACCACATATATTTACTGATGCAACCTTTTGTGAAAATTTCAGATTTTGATTCTGAAAATTTGGAAGAAATCAGAATCATTGGCTCAACATCCCTTTGGTAAGCCAAGGCCGTCTGCCTACTGATAGATTTCTAGACAGGAGATGTTATCTTTTTACCGGGAGGGTTGTCAACCCTAAGCCCAACGCCCTACAGTCATATTAGACCGGGTTCCACGGTTTAAAGTGGATTGCGAACCACTACGAACATCCATGGTACCGCCGGGACTCGAACCCGACACTTGTGGCACTGAGTGCCAGAGCTCGGGCATCTGGCCCATAATTTACTTGTAAAAAGATTAAATTTTTTATTACATAAATACAAAATTAAAAATTATTTTCGACCAGAATAATAGCCAAAAATAATTCTTTTCCAGTCTTTAGCTGGCTCTTCTAAATGAAACACTATTCCGAAAATTTGAACACGTGGTCACAATTCCAGCAAACCCACTCCTTCTAATTAACTCGTTATTTATGCAAATTTTGAGGAGCTCACTGCCATGACTGGGACAACAATTACTATCTAAATCTGAGTGTCGCCAAGTATAATGCGGGGAGTGTATAATTGCACAATTTCGCATTAAACGCGACAGCTTTTCTGAGAGAGCTTGGCATTTGGCACTTGGCGGCAAAGACATTACACAGAAAATATCCGCGGATGAAGATATCAAGGGGCTAATTAGCATGCTAACAGCTCCACAGTCTGCAACCAACCCGAAGTAATTTAGGTTTGTTTATGGAAGATCAGATTCACATGTGGAAAGATGCCGATGAACCAAGCTCAGGAGATGCCATTTATAACAACGTTAAGATTGAGAATTATTTGCATAGAATGGAGTTAAAATGTTTTTAATGAAACAAAATGTATGCCCATATGGTTGTATTGCTAAGAAGTAGTTTAGAAGCTTGTATCACACTTAAAAGTAAAATGGTTAGATGATTCAAATAAATCTGCTAATCAAAACTAGACATTAGATAACTAGACATTTGTTAGTAACAATTAAACTTCTAACAAGAGTATACGAGTATGTATTTTCCGTATAAACTTTTATGATCATTATATTTTTGTATGAAATTTTATGCAAACTATACCTTATTTTGTGTAAATCATTGATTACTGGTGCAAGCACATATATTTACTGATGGAACATTTTGCGAAAATTTCAGATTTTGATTATGAAAATTTGGAAGATAATCATGGTCTTTTATTTGAGAATTATTTTTAATTATCAAATCATTGTATACTAGTACAATAATGTTTACTGGGGTTATTTAAATCGTTGTATACTGGTGCAACCACATATATTTGTATACATACAAACTTATACATGCAACTATTGTACATATATATTCAACATACTATTTTCATGCAACATGCTTGTTTTTTATATGCAAAGATTGTATACTGGGGGTTATTTAAATCATTGTATACCGGTGCAACCACATATATTTGTTGATACACCATGTTTAAGAAAATTTCAGATTTTGATTCTGAAAATTTGAAAAGAAATCCTCATCATTGAAGCAACAGCCCTTTGGTGGGCCAAGGCCGTCTGCCTACTGACAGATTTCTAGACATAGAGATGCTATCTTTTTACCGGTAGGGTTGTCATCCTAAGTCCAACGCTGTACAGTCATATTAGACCTGGACCTGCTACAGTTTAAAAAGTGGATTCCGTACCACTACGAACATCCATGGCACCGCCGGGACTCGTACCAAACACATGTGGCACTGAGTGCCCAGAGCTCGGGCATCAGGCTCATAATTTACTTGTAAAAGATTTAATTTTTTTTTTTTATTACAATATAAAATCAAAATAATTATTATATTAAAAAAAAAATTATTTTGGACCAGAATAATAGCCACACTTAATTCTTTTCCAGTCTTTAGTTGACACTTTGAAATAAAAGAAATTCCGAAAATTTGAACAAGCGGTCACAATTCCCAAACGCACTTCTTCTAATTAACTCGTTATTTATGCAAATTTTGACGACCTCATTGCCATTACTTGGGACAAATAATTACTATCTAAATCTGAGTGTCGCCAAGTATAATGCGGGGTGTAGAATTGCACAATTTCGCATTAAACGCGACAGCTTTTAAGAGAGAGCGGGGCATTTGGCACTTGACGGCATAGGCATTACTGCGAAAATATCCGCGGATGAAGATCTCAGGGGCTAATTAGCATGCTAACAGCTCCACAGTCTGCAACCAACCCGGAGTAATTTAGGTTTGTTTATGGAAGATCAGATTCACATGTGGAAAAGATGCCGGTAAAACCAAGCTCAGGAGTTGGGATTTATAACATCGTTAAAGTTGAGAATTATTTGCATAGGAACGGAGTTAAAATATTTTGAATGAAATAAAATGTATGCCCATATAGTTGTATTCCTGAAGAAGTAGTCTAAAGCTTGTATCACACTTAAATGCAAGAGGGTTAGATGCTTCAAATAAGTCTGTTAATAAAAACCAGACATTAGACATTTGCTAGTCAAAAATTAAACTTTAACAAGACTATATGTATCTTTTCTGTATAAACTTTTTATGACCATTGTATGAAATTTTTTGCAAATTGTAGCTTATTTTGTGTAAATCATTGTATACTGTTTCAACCACATGTATTTACTGATGATAACATATTTGAGAAAATTTCAGATTTTGTTTCTGAAAATTTGGAAGATAATCATGGTATTTTTTATTTGAATTATCTTTAAATTATTAAATTAATGTATAATAGCGCAACCACAAATTTTATACATACAAATATATATATAGGCAGCACTTGTAGATATATATATTCAACACGCTATTTTCATACAACATACTTCTTTTACATATATATAAGAACAATTGTATATTTTCTGCAACCACATGCATTTACTGATACATGTTTGCAAAAATTTCAGATTTTGATTCTGAAAATTTCAAAAATAAGCATGATCTCTTATTTGAGGGTTATTTCAATTAGTAAATCTTTGTACACATACAAACATATATATGAAATGATTGTACAGGTATATTCAAGATGCAATTTTCATGCAATATGCTTTTTTACATATATATGCAATGATTGTATGTTGGGGTTATTTAAATCATTGTATAATAGCGCAACCCCATATTTGTATACATAGATGCATACATATGCAACGATTGTACATATACATTCAAAATGTTATTTTCATGCAACATGCTTATTTTACATATAGTCTACACATATAATCTTGTTTTACTTTAAATCTTTCTTGTTTGGGTCTGACGCTCGATACCACAGGTTTCGGATTCGAGTCCGGTAGTGCCATGGATGTTTGTAGTGGTTCGGAATCAACTTTAAACCGTAGTACCCGTCTAATATAACCGTAGAGCGATAAACCAGGTGATAGGGCGTAGGGTTAATAAAGACACACAGTAAAAAAGAAAAAATGATCAAGTTTCGAAACCTGCGAGTGGGCAGAAGGCCAACCATGGGCTGTTGAGCCAAATATAATGATGATGAAATCTGTTTGGCTAGCGTAATCAATAAAAATAAATGCGAGTACAAAAAAAAAAGATAATTTTAAAATTGAGCATTAGCGTGAGTGTAGATATCCAAAAACTTTCTATTATAATTAATCTTTTAAATTATACAAATATGATTGTCATAATTTATGTTTTTTAGGAATAAGAGACTTCATATAATAAAATGTCATTTGTTTAAGACTATAAGTGCTTTTTACCTTTTTTGCTCGAAGTAATAAATTGAATCTAATAAACGAAGTAACTATTAAATAACGACATGAATGCAATGGTAACTGAATGCCAAATTTCATGCTAGAATGATTCCATGTTTTTGACACGCTTGATCTTCCCTACCCATTAATAATAAATAGATTGCGATTAATTATGGTTGTAAACATGAAAGTCAGTAAAGGCATGAGGCATGCAATCACGTATTACTTTTACAGAATGAGCATAAGTAAGGAGTGCACATAAAAAAATTTCTTCTTATATTTACATATAGCCATTAAATATATCTACATTATTTCAAATTTTATTGTAAAAATGCTTCTGTGATATTTCTTCAATGTTACAAGAAATTAGATTGATGATCCTTTAACAACTCTCTTTATATTTGGCAAAGATAAAAACAACAAAAAAAAAAGTCTTCGATAAAGAAACTTTTGCATTTGTATATTACAGTAAACCAATAGTCATTGTCACTGCCAAATGGTGGAAAGAATTAGCTGTATAGGTATTCTTCATTATCTGAATGGGGGCAAAACACAGCAATCTGTCAGCAAAATATATAAATACCTTAATTTCTTTATTATCAGCGGTATATAACGCATAGAAGTAATTTTCTTCTTCTTCATTGGCGCAACAGCTCCATGGTGGGCAGAAATAATTTTGGGTAGTGAAAAATAAATTATCTCATATAATCTTCAACGATAAAAGCTTATTTTATAGCTTTTGCATATCATGCACCAATTTATTTCTTTGGGCAGTGGTGGATCTCGCGTTCTATTTATACATGCCCTGAATATCCCAATGGCAGTTGATGCAAAAAGACATTTCTGTCTGAGGAGACTTTTATAGATATATACGTGTCGTGTAAGAGAAAACCATCTCATTGACTTACTATAGTTGGCATATTGTCCCACCTTATTTGGTTTAATGTCGCTCTACGGTCATTTTGCGCACACTTTAGGCTAATTAGACCGGAACATATGGTTTAAAAGGGGATTAATACTACACTACACCACATCACTATGCCTAGAACTGAATTGACCCTATACAATTTGGGAATGATGTGAGGGAGAAAAAGTCTGGCTGGGCTCCGTTACTTCTTATAGTTATATGAGACCAGGACCTACGGCTTAAAGTGGATTCGAACCACTACAAACATCCATGGCACCGCCGGGATTTCGAAATCTGTGGCACCAAGCGCCAGACACTAGGTCCATTCAGGCCACGGTTTAAGCGGATGTCAAACATCCAGGTCAGCGATTCGAACATGAAGCCTGTTGTACCAAAGACCAGAGCGCTAGCCAATTGGCCATCTGGCCGCTATTGTACTACCAGGCTATCCATTCAAGATGTTTATACATCTTGTCTAAATCGTAATCGGATCTCTTCGTTTCTGTAAGGAGTGAAATTTGAGAAATCCTTGTGAGGATTCAAAGTTGAAAATCCTTGCTGCCAACTTCGTAGTTAACTGGGTCATGCTCTACTGATGTTAAGAATAAAAAAGTGAATTTATATTTTACTGTGGTTTTGTCGAATTTCAATAAATAATTTTTAACTTCTATCTGGTTTAAAACTTCCTTTTAAAAACGGGAAAAAAAAATCGAAAATAACATTTTTTATTTTATACTTGTTAGCATGCAGAATTATATAGCATTTTTCTTCTTTAGTAGAAACACATTTATTACCATCTACAGCTTCCTTAAGGTTCTCACTTAATTAAAAAAAAGTGGTTGTTTTAGTCCTCAATATATAGTTCCATGTATTATCTACTGAAGAAATGCAATTTTAGGTGGACATTTATTTGTAGTTAATTTTATCAGAACTACGTAGGAAAATACCTACAGACACGCAATAGTCTATAATACACACTAAGAAATGATAAGGATTTTTAACGTATTTTTCGTGCAGTCTATGAAAATATATTTTATTTAAAAAATACTGAAATGAATGAATCTACAAAAATGAACTAAATTGAAGGAATGGTTATTTTGAGAATAAAAAAAAATGATAAAAATTTGAACATCATTATATTATATGTTCAAAATGTGACTCTCAGAATAATATATACACGAAAAGGGTATCCTCAAATTTGGCGATTTTTCAATGTAGTAACCCCTAGTCTTGAATTTGTCTGAGGAACTTTATTACAAGCGATTCACCGTTTCGTTTTCAAAATAGATTTTTCAACGAAATAATATTACCAGTAGAATTCAACACTCATCCAATTGCATTGTCATTTATCCAGAAATAAATGTCAAAATCAATGTTCATCCATAGCCCTAATGATTTTGAATAATTGCTGTTTTTTTCTTTTTTTTGGCTTTTTATTTATTCATTTTTACTTTTTGTTTAAGATAGAAAAATTGAAAAAAATAAAGATCAAATACTATTCATAAGTTTTTATGTTAGTTTTATCTGAAAGTTTACTTCTATGCTTTAGGTGATAGAGCTTTTCAAAAAATAAATAAATAAAAAAAAAAAAAAAAAAAAATAGATTTTACATAAAGTCGATGAAATTTTATACGAGAAAGTACTAAAAATGTAGTTAAAAATTTTGCTTCATAATTAAGTATTGTAGTTGCGTGACCTTTCTTGAAAAAAAAAAAAAATTCTATCTACCCTAAAAACTTACAATCTTAGTTAAATGTTTAGCTAATTTTTCCATATTCCAAAACATACAAACCAATACAAACACTTTTTTACCAAAATATTTCAGATGATACTTGTAGAGACAATTTTCATCTAAGTATCCAAAATCTTTTTTTTTTTTTTTTTACCAAACTTAGCTACTTCAACTAATGATGTAACCTAAAACTCAAACAAGAACCAAAAACAATTTCATTCTTTTGCCGAAACAAGAAGTAGTTCAGCAGGCAATTGTGGGAAAAGACATCACTTCTAAAACGTTGGGAGTTTTCCCATTCGACAAAAGAAAGAAAAGAACAAACAAAAAACCCCAACAAACCAGAGCCTATTTAAAAGGAAAACATCATTTTCAAGAGTAATCATGGTTCCCTGGTACTTTGGAATAAAAGCATGCAAATCTTCAGGATTTAAATGTAAAATGGAAGCTAAACAAAAGAACGAAGACTCATTTAAGAAAATTTTCGAATTTAATTCTGAAAGTCTTAAACCATTTCCAATCTATGACCGACTTGATAAAAAGAAAAGAATAAAAAAAAAAAAAAAAAAAAAAAAAAGCAAGAAGATATAAAAGACTGTCCAGTTCTTGTTTTTTGATTCTTTTATTTTTTGTCTTTGTCTGTGGATATGAGATTAGGTTTAAAGTAGTTTTTAGAGAATTTTCCTTTATTTAAGATTGCTTAAGGGAAAAAAGGGTACGAGTTGAAATCGAAATTCCCTTTTTTAATTTTGTTTTCCTTCTTTTGTGGTGTTCGTAAAAGAATTTCTCCGCTGCCATCCCATTAGAAGAAATGTTTAGTTTTGATAGTAAGATTAATCAAATAGATAAAAAATTGACTGATTTTGTTGAGCATGATTTGGGTTAGAGCGATGTGGAAAGATTTATAAAAAGTCAATCCATTTGTTATTGTAACTTCAAAAACCAGAGCATATATTTTATCTGGTGATCTTTTGTAATTAATTAATTTTCAATTTAGGGGGTTTAAACTCATGAATAGTTTTCACAGTAAAATTCCTAGAATTAAATAAACTTAATTCATGAAAAGCTCAGATAATTCGTGGTAAATTATACAATGGATTAATTAAAAAATTCGTTTTGTCTTGAATAAATTAAGAAACATTATAAAAGTATTGAAGTTTTTGATAAAACATATAAAGAGGGGTTTAGCAAATATATTTTTTTCACTGAATATTATTAAAATAGTATATTAAATATGTTTTAATCTAAAAGGTTTTGTAGTAAAATTGCCTTTTTTTGACAAAATAATGAATAATTTGGAATATATATTAAATAATATATTCAAAATTAAAATCACAATCTTGGAAAAACTGAAATATTCTTTGGAATGAAATCAGACAAATTAAATGTTTATTTTAAATGTAAATAATTTGCTTGCCTGCTGCATTAGAAAAAAAAAAAGTGTAAATAATTTATTTTTTAAAAAAATATATAAGGAAGATATCACATAAGAAGTAATTATTTTTAATAAAAAAAAAAGTATTCAAACACAAAAATAAGTATGTATATGAGAAGTAATGATCCATCTTAATATGTTATGAAAATTAGTGGAATTGTCATTTATTATCGTTGGATCCATGGAGTGTTTGCAGTTTTTACAAGTTGGTTTGCATAGTGAAACTTCGAGGTAGTAAAATTTTTGATATGAAGGCTCGACTTTCTTTATCTGAAAAATTTCGATGGTGAGCTCTTAAGCCTTATTCTGAGTCAGTTTTCTGATTCTGATTCTGATTCTGAGTCAGTTTTGGACGTAGTAAAAATGTTCAATGTGGACCTTTCTGTAATTAGTAGAAAAGGTGTTTGGAACGAATTTCTAAGAACACAATCAGCTTCTAGAAGGTGCAGCTTAGGGAAAGAGGATTCTAAGGAAGATGTCGAGCATTGTGCATACCCCTCCATGTACCCTGCCTTTGAAAGGAAAAAGCTTGATTCGCATGCCAACTAGAGTGCAAAATTAATGTGGTATTTACTGGGAATTTAGATTTCGTTTGTAAAGAGAGTCAAAAGATTATTGCTTGGTTGGAGCCGGGAATCCACTATTGTTCTAGTCATTTCCATGGAAAAAATATTAGATTTTATGATTTCAATACACGTGGGACGACATGTCTCAATGGCCTGTGTAACATCTAAGCAAGAATATAATACTAGACCACATACAGAAAGAACCATCAAGTTCAGTTAGATATAGACAATATTCTTGATGCAATTGTTCGTCCTTATGCAAGTGCAATTGGTGACTTGCATTGGTGAGTTGCAAGTGATTGGTGCAATTCTACAAGAATATAATACTATACCACATAAAGCTCGGTTGATGGAGAATTACCTTCGTGAGGAGACTATGGTACGCGTTAGTTAGCCACTACTACTACGCCACACCACACCACACCACATCACTGTACCTAGATCTGAGTTGCCCATATACAATTTGGGAATGATGTGGGTGAAGTCTGACTGGGCTTTTTGTGACGCTCTACAGTCATATGAGACTGGGACCTACTGTTTAAAGTGGATTCCAAACCATTGCAAATATCCATGTCATCGCCGAGACTCTAACCCGAAACCTGTGGCACTGAGTGCCAGAGCTCTAGACATTCGGCCATTCAGGTGCCAAGTGTGAGTTGACCAGCACGTTCTCCGGACTTGAATATGATCTGAGCATATTTGGGATGTTCTGGCAGACGCATTGTTGCACATGATCCAACCCTCCAGAGTGTTTGACTGCCTTTAAGACATCAAGGAATTTTTCGCTGCCAACTGAATAAATAAACGTATTTTGCGGAAGAAAAATCGCTGTCTTGCCTGATAGTTGTTAGAAGTGATCCCATTCTATATTGGAACTGATCATTTATTGATAGTAGACACTATATTTATGTATGTTTCAGTTTTTGTGTACTTTAAAGACGGAAAATATATCTGTTGCTTTTTTTCACCCCTGTTTTGAAGCAATGTATGATTAATGTTTCTTTTTGCCGTATTTCATTGAATAAAAATTTCACAGAACTATTGTATATGATTTACTAAAAAAATTTTTAATATAGAATGGCACATAAATATTTGAAAATAGTATTTGTTCGATTTTCTATATTTCAATGTCAGTATCAATAAAAAGAGCCATTGAAAAAGAAATATCTGAAAATGCAATACATGCGAGATTTTCATTCTATAGTCATCGTCAGCAAACCATTAGACAGACTATTCCTGCAGTATTCAACGTACGGCTGTGACGTCATTTACGAAATCTACGATATTGCGCTCTAAAGCTCAATTCGATACGAGGTTTAAAGCGTCTCAAACCGATATCGTTTGCGTTGAACTTGGAAAAAGAAAGAATGCTATCATGGATAAGAAAAGATTCTTTTTAGAACGCCATTTCCAAATTTCTTAGAATAAAAAAAGCGCGGATAAGATAAAAAATATAAAAAAAAAACCTATCTGTATCGTTTTTCTCTAGTTTTCATCGAAAAATATACGGAAAAGTGTTGCCAAAAAATATAAACATAAAAATTGTATTCTCGTGCAATATCAAAATGACTTCTATGTATTTTTTGGGAAAAAAATTCTTTTAAAACGTTACAAAAAACGCTTTATATATTTTTTTTGAGATATTTTGTGTTTTGATACTCTTCGAAAGCCACTTTGATCGTTCTATTTTTTTTGAATTCTTCTTTTTCGAATCTACCTCAATTCTAAAGATAAAAGGACAAGAAGAGAATTGAGAATCCATGTTATATAGAAAGAATGTTGGTGTCACAGCTACGTTTTTCTTTCTTGGCGAATTCTTTGCTATCCACAGAAAAATCTTTCACCGCCAATCATTGAAATTCACGCGGAATGAAAAGTGGGATTTTAGAGGCCCCTATTTCGCTTTTCAATGTGCTTTAAAAGTTCAAAAGTGTGTTTTAACAGATTTCGTAAAGTGCAAAACTTTTCTATAACCAAACATAAAAAATTTATTTGTGAGAAAGAATGAACCGCAGAGAAAAAAAAAATGAAAAGAAAAGTATAATAAAATGTTTTTAGAGTTTACAGACATTCAATGCATTTATTCTGTAAATAGCGGGACTTTTTTTTAAGGATGTAACAAACGCGACGAACATAGCAAATAGATTAGTTAAGATTATTTAATTTAATTTTTTTGTTGAAGTTAGTAATTTAAGTTATTTTTATAAAGTGGAAGTTATATTAAAGTGTAACTTTATAAAGTGGAATTTATATTAAAGTGTTAACTTTATAAGTGTAACTTTATAGATTTCGGAAATTTATATGATGATTATTTTATTTGAATAGTCGGCAATGTTTTTTGTCTAAATAATAAAAAAAAAATAACACATTTTCCAACGTCGACATTTATAAGTATTATTTACAAAGGAACGTATAAAAATGCTTTTGGAATTCTTAGATTTCTAAAAAATTTTAAATCGCAACGAAAACATTGTACAATGTAATAATATAATAATTTATTGATTAAATACTTTTTACGCTTTTTATTACTATTTAAATAAATCGTTTAAGAAATCAAACTTAAAAAACACTGCCGATAAAAATATTTTTAGTTCTTTAATTCAGGCGCCTGATGGGCGAGTGACTAGCTCTCTGGCGCTCGGATGGCCTGATAGCCAATGGACTAGCATTCTTGCAATTAGTACCACAGGCTCCAGGTTCGAATCCTGGGGGTGGAATGGAGGCTCGTTAGTAGTTCGGAATCCACGTTAAACTGTAGGTGCCGGTCTAATTATCCCAAGGTGTGCACAAAGTGACCGTAGAACAACAAACCAAACCAAACTTCTGGCGCTTGGTGCATTGGATGATTGTAGTGGTTCGGAATCCACTTTAAATAGTAGGTTCATGTCCAATATGACTGTTGGGTGTAGTGCTGCCAACTCTACCCCGTAATAAGAAAACATCTCCTGTCTCACGGCCTTGGCCATCATGGGGCATTTCTGCAATGAAGAAGAAGAATACTAATTTGATGGATATCTGATTGAGCTAATTAATAATAATTTTAATGAAATAAAATGAAATTGCGTGAGTAAAAAATTAATGAAATAGTTTATATGAAGAACAGTCATATAAAAATTTCCAAATCTTTTGTCGCGTTTTTAACCATTTTGTGTAAATTAGTAAAATGAAAGTAAAATTTATTATGCTATTAAAAACTGAAACTTTTGTTTCAGAGGAAAGCAATTTGGAATATAAAGCTCATTAAGAGATTCACGACACCCCTACACAGAGCGATAGTTCCTGAAATATTAATTAAAATCTAAAAGTCACAAAAAGAAAAGAGAATAAAGATGGGCGTTAAGATTGTAATTTTCACAGCAAAGCAAGCACGATACATTTTTAACCATTCTAGCCGATAAAACGAAAATAGAAGAGAGGTCGAAAAATTATGATTTTTAAAATTGCGATATTTAGCCAAATTTATTTTTCAATTTTTTTTTTATTCTTTTACCAATTTAAATAAAAATAAATATTCAGCTTTCAAACAATGTGAATTTGGGAAAAAAAATAATTATATATCATTTTAGCAATTTTTCAAGCAAAAGAATAATTTTTGGTCTTTAAACTACAGGTTCAGCAAAGTGTTCTGAAAAAGTTTTAAATTTTTTTTTATAAAAGTAAAAAAAAAAAAAATATATATTTGGTTGAAATCTAGAATATTGTACCCTTGATGAAGTCTCAATCTTGCAACCTGGAATATTTCGCCAATTTCTTTAGGGTTACAATATTGTAATTAAAGGAATTCGTAATTTCTTCTCTTTCAGAATAATATGATCACAATTTTATTGCAACTTGCAACTTTGACAGTTATTTGCAGAACTTTAATTTGTAATAAATAAGAACAGAAATATATATTCTTTTAAATATTTATTCCGATAAATTATTGATTATGAGATTGTTCTTATAACGTATGTCGGGCACTGATACAGAATATAAACTTTTAAGAAGTTGCCACTCATGAAAATATGAAACAAACAACATGAACGATTTTTTTGCTTTATTCATAACTTATGTTTGATCATCGAATAATTATTTTTTTTTTTTAAGGCTGTTGACAAAATTAAGGTTTTGGGACAATCTTTATTTGAATTCTCGGAGAAATGTTCGGAATTCAAGAAAAAATGTTCCTTTTTATTTTTAGAACATTAGTTCAAGGCGAAAATGCTTCGCGAACTTTATTAAATTTTTCTGTGGTTTTGTGATGTTTCTTTTGATGCTGTTGACATAATTAAGTTTTTGTGGCAACCGTTGTTTGAATTCACACGAAAAAATGTTAACTTTTTAATTTTAGAACGTTCGTTCACGGAAGAAATAGGCCGCTGGAACGTATTTAATTTTTCTGTGGTTTTGTGATGTTATTCTTCTTTTCTTCATTCATTTGATATGTCTATGCAAAAAGGACATGTTTTAGTGAGGTAATAAAAAGATAATTTTCGCCTTCAATAAAAGAATATATCATCATAAAAAACTGTAAGTTATTCTCTGGTTTCTTCTTTTTTTTCTTTTTAATACTTTTCTAATGATATCAGTTATAAAAAATCAATTTTAACTTTTTGAAACTCAAAATAATTTTTAACTAAGAAACCTAAAACTTTTAAAACCCAAAATTAAAAGTATTAATTTCCTTTTATTTTATGCATAAAAGTTCTTTTAATCTACTGTTTATTGTCTCAAAATCATATAATTTACATATTTATATGAATTTTCAAAGATTAACAAAATTCCATAACTTTATATTCATAAATTAAGTATTTTTAAATTTTCGCCCTCAGCTTCAAAACACATGAATTCATTCTTTTAGTGAAACATAGCATTCTTTAGCAAATTAATTTAATTATTTTGTTTCAATAATGAATTATATTTGCTAATATAAATTTTTACTTAAAGAATAAATTTGGCATGAAAATTCATTACATTTCTTATGATGCCAGCCTGCGAAAAATTCTTAATTAAATTTATTGAGTAAACTTTCAAAACCAATCTATTTTCACATGATAATCAGCACAAAATAATTATTTTACTGTTCTGTTTATTAATATTTTGTACTCAAAATTGAATCATATACAGTTTTATTAAATCTTCATAGATTTCCAAATTGCATTTTTTTACCTTAATAAATTCGATCGCTATTTCCAAAATTTTCTTTCCTGGGAAAATGCCTGGATTTGCAAAATATAGTAATTTTTATTTAATCGATAGATTGGAGTGTTTTTTAACTTATGAGCGACTTATATTTTGCTGTGTAATCTTTGTATAGCGGCTGTCTTAGTAAAGTAAGACACAATCTTTAAAAATTAATTAATTTAAAAAAAAATGGCAATACGTCTGATTGCCATACAGCTAGTCTATGCTATTAAAATCTATAATAATATATAATTTAGTTCACATGCACGTATATCCTCCGAAATTAGAGCAAGATATAAGATATTAGTATATAATAATAAGATATTAATATTATTTTTAATATATTAGAGAGTTTTTGTATAACGTTTTTTTTTTATCGTCCGGTATTTTTTTTTTCCCTAGAGCGCATGCTCAAAGGAAATTGCGAATGCATATCTGTAATAATGTTTCCTATGAGCATGCGTGCTAGGGAGAAAAAATACCGGACGATAAAAAAACGTTATAAAAACTCTCTAAAATAAAAATTATAAAAAATAAAATAAAAATGGCATATAAAGATTAGAATTTTGTATTCCTTGGATTTCACCTTTCATTAAATTAGAAAAAAAAATCCGAAGTCTAAATTGTGGCATCAAATCCATTTATTGACACATTTATTGAACTATTTTTGTAAATTCAATGTGGTGGCATGATGGCCAATTGACTATTACATCATTAATGAATACCAATAACTAACGTAGGATACGTCAAAAGATAAAAGATCCTGTTGTATCCTGTAGTTCTTATTATTAATGATTTAGCTGCCAGATGGCAAAATTGACTAGCTTTCTGGCCTTTGATGTTTCAAGTTCGAATCCTGGCGGGGACATGAATGTTTGTTAGTGTTCGGAATCCACTAGGTCCCTGGTCTAATTTGCTTAAAGTGTGCACAAAATGACAGTAGAGCGACAAAACAAACCTAAATTCAACGCATCAACTTTTAAGCTTTTTGACGTTAAAATATTCATTAGTGTTTGAGTTACGCTTGGCTATGTGAGACGCTAAACCTGATTCCGGCGATTTTTTGAGATGTCTGAATTAATTGAAGAACTTGCATTACATTTTGTTTGCGGAAACGTATAGAATTCTGCAAAAGGCATTCGGTGAGTATTCCTATATCGGAAAGAAATGTTTAGAGGTGGTATAAACAGTTCAAAGAAGGCAGACAACCTGTTTAATCGATTGAAGAGATTCAACGTGAATCCCCGCGCGCTTTGAAGGCCGTCCCTGCCGATGACTTTTTAGTATGGATTTGAGGATTGGAAAAAGTTGGTTACTGTGTCCGGAGGGGATTACTTTGAAGGCGATGAAATAGATTTGGAAGAATAAATAAAGAGTTTTTGAAAAAAAAATAGTTGGTCTTACTTTTAGGGCACAGTAGTATCATTCTATTATGTTTTTGTTTCCTTGTGGCACAAAAGATCGGAAGATGTTTTAAAGTTTCAGTTTGGCAAAAAGTAACAGAAATAAAGATAAAAAATAAATTGGAGTAATGAAAAGAACATTTAATGTAAAAAAAAAACAGGAATTAAAACAATCTAATAATAATTAAAATAATAAAACGGAAAATAAAACAATGCCTCACAAATTAAAATAAAGAAGCAGGAATTAAAATACTGCAGTACAGATTAAAATAATAAAACAATAAAGCAAGAATTAAAACAATGCAGCAGTGATTAAAACAATGAAACAGGAATTAAAAAACAATGTTGCCGGGTTTAAAACAATGAAGCTGGAATTCAAGCAACGAAGCCTGATTTAAAACACTGTAATAGGATTAAAACAATGAAACAGAATTTAAAACAATGTACAAAGATTAAAACAATAAAGGAGGAATTAAAAACATTATAATAGAATTAAAACAATGTAATAGGATTACAACAATGAAGCTGGAATTAAAGCAATGTAACAGGGTTAAAACAATGAAGCTAGTATTTAAACAATGTAAAAACGGATAAAAACATTGAAGCTGGAATTAAAACAATGTAGCAGGGTTTAAAACAGCGAAGTTGGAATTGAAAAGATTTTAGCATGAATTAAAACAATGAAGCAGGGATTAAAATAATATATCAGGGTTAAAACAATGAAGCAGGAATTAAAACACTGTAATAGGATTAAAACACTGCAGTAGAATTATGACAATGTAATAGATTAAAACAAGGAAGCTGGAATTAAAAACAATGTAGCAGGGTTTATAACAACGAAGCTGGAATTAAAAATAAACATGTTAAAACAATGAGGCAGGAATTAAAACAATATATCAGGGTTAGAACAATGAGGCAGGAATTAAAACAATATATGAGGGTTAAAACAATGAAGCAGGAATTAAAACAATGTAATGCCCTTTATTGTAAAACTATAAATGATGTTAAAAAGTATGGGATGAATTATTTTATTTTGATTTTTTACCTTTCAATGTCTATTTATAAATACTTTGGACTAAGTGAATCTAGAGTAGCATAATTATTCAAATATCCCTAACGACATTTAAATGGAATAGACAATTTAAAAAAATGTCTTCAGAATTTTCCATCCATTTCATCAGAGATCCTCCCTGATTCCACAAAATGAGTCATTACCGAATTTCGAATGAAATCTTGCGGACAGGGTCCCTCATAATTTCCTCACGGACAGACCATTTGACGCACTAGAGCAGGCGGATGCATTTCCCGCTAAAAACAAAGCATCACCGAAAGATGAAGAAGAGGTAAGAACAAAAGAAGAAAATAAAAAAATCTATCTTGATTTAAGGCATCTTGATAAAAGTCACTTTCGGAGCTCTTCTCTCTCTGCTATAAATTGCACTTTTATAGCCCCGAGCTCGATGGCTCTTCATTATTGCCCCATTTATCTCTGGGGCGTATAAAAGTCAGCCCCTGCGCTTTTCTTTAAGCGATAAGCGGTAAGTTGCAGAGTTCATTATGAGATATAAATTTTCCGCTGGAGTCCTAAAAATTTTAAACGCCTTTATTAGCTCACTGACATCTATAAGGTGGATAAATCACATTGGGCATGCTTATTAAATTTACTATCTTCTCTTAAGGTATGCCTCGTGTCATGCGTGACTTCGATTCGAAGAGAACTTTTTTTTTTTTTTTTTTTTCTTCGTGAGGGAAGATGGCCATCGATTTAAAAAAGTGATGGACTTAGATTGCCGCTCGTGTTAAATGATAATAAGCATAATGGACTTTGTCTTGGTTCAATAAGCGTTGTTCCTGGCTGTTATGACTCTATCATTGAGAAGAACGGAACATTATTGGATGGTTCTCTCGTGACGTCATAGCCAAATTTTGACGTCGGTATTTCATTGGAGATATTAATTCTTCAGTTTTTCAAAGATGTAGCTGTTGAGTTAAAATTATGGCATTCTAACTTTAATTCTACTAATTGGTTCATGAGAAATGATGATGTTCAACGATCCATTTCCCTGCTACCTCTGAAAAAAGTACTGGAAAAAGCTTTCAGAAATATTCTTCAATAATAATGACAACCACCAACATCTGGCCATTCAAGAGATCGAACAATAATAACCGCACTCTAATCTTAAAAGATCTAGGAATATTCTGCTCTAACCTCCTACCTAAAATTCAATTTTGAATTTATATATATATATATATTTTTTTAATCTCTGGCGTTCAGTACCACAGGTATCGGGTTCAAATCCGACTTTTGCCCATGGGTGTTGTAGTGGTTCGGAATCCACTTTAAGCCGTAGGTCCCGGTCCTAATAGGATCGTAGAGCGCTGCGGGGCATTGTTACTCCGCGTTCGTGGCTTACCATCAAGTTTCACGCGCCCCCTGGGTAATGCAAAGTGAGTAACATCGGCGCAGCCCTTATGGCGAAAGATCACGGTCTATTTTGCCAGCTGCATTAGAAGAAAAAAATTTTTTAAATTCTGACTGACTCCCTTTAACTTCTGGGCATTTCCAATGTTTTCATTCTTTTATGCTTGCCACCACCCTGATCCAGTGAGCTCCAATAAACTTCAATCTCATCATTAATTCTAATATAGTATATTGTGTCTAATTGTTAATTTGAAGTGGTACTTTTTTAATACCAAGTACTAACTATAAGACGTATGTAGAAAATGCAATGTTATTGAAAAGACATACAGGATATTTTGGTGCATTACACCAATAGGAGGGAGAAGAGAAGAAATGATTGCTTGATATGATTGTCTTTTAAAGGGTTAACTTTGATGCCATCAAAACGCGACTCAGCTTATGACAGCTAAACATGTCACCAAAGCACATCCCATATATTATTTTAGATTGCTTTAGTTAAGTTTTTAGGAATAGAATTAACTATGCTGAAACAATATATATCACTCAAGCCACGGCGATGCTGGAAAATATAAACTTATCAATAAAATCTATACGGCATCAATCTAATATGAGCTTTAGCTAAAGTTAATATCAGCTTAAGATTTATAAAACCCGTCAATTATTTGCCCTGTGTGCTAAATTTGTTTTAAAAACCTTACTTGTGAATTTAATAATTTTTGAAAAAAAGTTTTAAAAGGTTTCTTTTGCTATAACTTTCATTTTTTAAAAATTTGATGTTTATATAATCAAACACAAGGATCGGCAGGGTGATTTGGGCATGGGTAAATATATCTTATTAAAATAATTAAGCAAAATAACAATAATTTTAAAATAGTGAAAATTGTAGGAAAAAAAATGTGACAAAAGATTAAAAAATATTTAATTAAATTCCACCCGAATATTTTTTTGTATTAAGGTAAAATTGCTTATAATTATTATATAATTCATGTGTAATGATAGAATATTTTATGTGTGTCCTTTGAAGGGTGCATGTGATGTCACTAGCCCTTACCGGAAGCGAATCCGATCTGTTCAAAGGGATGACCAGTTTCCGGAGGCAGCAGGTCCTTTGCCCCAACTACGACTGAAAGTGATATTCCAGTGCGCGCGGTGTTTTAATTGACAGAGCATGGTCAAGAACGACAATTTAACAAGACAGATAAGACTTAATTAATTATCTATGCTCGAGTATTTATTGATGGGGTGTCTTTGCCGAACGGAAACAGAATCCTTTGGTGGCTGATATGGGGATAAACACTTGTTTTGGAAGAATTGCACAGAAAGGACTTGCCCCCTTTTCATACTGATTAATTGTCAGCAATCACATTCAAACCCCCGCCCCCAATGAAAAGGCCTATAAGCCCAGGAGCTGATTTTAATAGATAATCCAACGAATAATGAGTGAAGGGCGTATGGTCTTGGAAGGCATAAAAATGGATGTTGAAGACATCAAAGATTATCTAAAAAACTAGCTATCGCCCTTACTAATATCCTTAAAATTCTCAATAACTAGTTCATCAAATGGAAAATTTCTTTAAACGTAGAAAAGACTGAAGCTGTTTTATTCTTTTATTGAAAATAAACACACACAAAAAAAAACATGTGATTAAGGTCAGTAATACTATTATCCCTGGGCCTGAATGGCCGAGTGGCTAGCGCTCTGGCGCTCGCTACCGCAGGTTTCGGGTTCGAGTCCTGGCGGTGTCATGGATGTTTGTAGTGGTTCGAATCCACTTTAAACCGTAGGTCCCGGTCTAACACGATCGTAGAGCGTTGTGGAGAGTGACATTAAAAATAAGAAAAAACTACTGTTCATATATATAGTGATTAGGGGGATTATAATCTTTGTTGCTTCACATTCCCATATACCACTTCATTTATTATCACTATTATCCCTTGGAATAGTCGAATTAAATATTTAGGTAGTTATACTGGATCGGCACTTAACTTGGAAACAACATTTTCTGTACACCAAAACTAAATTTCGTATTTCCTTCTGAAAACTCTTCCCACTTATAAATAGAAAATCTACCAATATGACCAGGAATAACAAAATTCTTCTTTATACGGCTATGCTTCGCCCAATTCTCACGTATGCTTGCCCGGTCTGGTCTTATGCAGCTAAATCTAATTTAAAAAAAAAAAAAACGCCTTTACAAACTATCACTATCTGCCAAATTACCTCTGCTAAACGGTTCATGCGTAATTCGGATATCTATAAAACTATTAACATTCCTTCCTTAAAATTTTCTTAAACACATCTCTATTAAATTTTTGACACGCGTATGAATCATGAAAACGATTGTCACAACGAAACAGATGATGATTGTTACAATACGTGTAAAAAACTTCTCACATCGATAGTCGGGCTGCCTGCTGTGAGTTTCTGGGTTTTATCCCATACGACACGCAACTACAAGGCTAAAAAGTCCTCTCGGAGCCCTTAAAGTCCTAAAACTTCTCACCGAAGGCACTGTCCACCCCATTTCATCGGTGGGCTGCTGTGGCCTACGTGAGGCTCTCCGATGTTCTACCATCACCTTTCTAACTGGTAAGGCACTACATAGCCCTAAGCACAGAGGTGAGGTATGGAGAAAAGAAAAAGAAAAGAATAGATGTTGGAATAAAATAATAAAACCGCTAGAAGGAATTTTCAACAGTAAGAAGATCAGTTAGATGTGGTTACAGTTTATTAAGAGAGCAAATAATTAAATATTTAGAAAATATTTTATTCAATTTACTTTAACTCATTGTTAATTAAATATTATAATACTCGTCAGTACTACGCTAACTTAGAAATAGTAATATTATTTATTTATTTATTTCTTATTATAAAAACGCTATCTATTAAATCTATCCAAGATAATTAGCTTTTGACAAATGTTTGTTTCAATACCTATTATACCATACGTAATTTTATGGCATTGCCGCAAACAAGTTCCATTTTTAAAATTGTGTCCGAGAAATAACCAGGGTTCTTGCTGGATAAAATATTAAAGTTCGCAATTTTATTTGAATTAACAAATCAGTTTGAGCCAGCATTTGTAGATATGAATAATAAAAAATCGTTTAACCGAAACCATTTGACTACACAATGTGTTATTACATGCAAAAAACGAGCACCACAATTCAATAAGTCCGTCTAAGATCATACTCTTTTTATTACTTATATATATATATATTATCACTTTTCAGCAGAAATATAATGTAATATTTTTATTGCCTTGTAGGCTATCTGACTACCTTCCAGGACTATCTTCCAGATATTTAATCAAATATCTTCTAATTATTGTAGATTATTACGGAGATCCTTGGCCGCGTAGCTGCCACTAGCTCCTTCATTGTGAAATGTTGAAACATAGCGGTGGTTTTCATGCCCTTTGAGTTAACAAGCAAAATAGATAATTAAATGCCATTTTTAAACCAAATATCTTCATGACTTGAATAGATTTAATTCTCGCTTTTCTATTCTTTCTTTAAATTGTAATTGTTAGAATTGCATATGTAAGAAAAAATAATAGAGATACTGTAAAAACAAGTGATAATATATATATACATTGAAATTGGAATTAAAAAATATTTTCAGTTTTTCATATAAGATTAAAACATTTAGTTTTAATCCAATTAAATGTAAACAATTAAGCATTAAACATATTTTATAAATTTTTTTCCTATTTGATGAATGAAGTGGTATAAGGATACGTGAAGCAACAAGGACTATAATCCCTAATCACTATATATATGAACAGTTAGTTTTTCCTTATTTTTAATATGTCACTCTCCACAACGCTCTACGATCGTATTAGACCGGGACCTACGGCTTAAAGTGGATTCCGAACCACTACAAACATCCATGGCACTGCCGGGACTCGAACTCGAAACCTGTGGTACCGAGAGCCAGAGCGCTACCACTCGGCCATTCAGGCCCTTTTTTTCCTATTTTATTGCAGCTAGAAGATTAGATAGTTTGTCCAAAACGCGCTAGTCCAAAACGTGCCAATTTTAAAAAGTAGATGGTTTGTTCCTAAGAAAAAAAAAACGTTTCACTCATCACCACGGAGCTTGCCTTTTTATTACATTGTATTATTAATTTTTATTATACATAAAGAATTATATATATAAATGTTAGATACTTTTAAAGCTTTTTTTTTTTTGGCTGTTTGGCTGTTAGCTAAATTACAGTTGAGAGTATATTAATCAAAGGTTCTCTTCTTCTTCATTGGCGCAACAGCCCCATGGTGGGCCAAGGCCGTCTGACTACTGGCAGATTTCGAGATAGGTGAGATGAATTTCTCTTTACGAAGTAGAAATGTAAGCTCTACTATCGACAGTAATATTAGACCTGGACCTACGGTTTAAACTGGATTTAAACTGGTTTAAACATCCATGAACTCGAATCCAAAATTTGGGGCAGCGAGCATCAGAGCGTTAGTCATTCGGCCATAAAGACCCCAAAAGTTAAGAAGCATGTGTTAAATAACTGTAACAAACTTGTGTTTGATTATAAATCAAGATTTTTAAGAAATGACGATTTTTCTTTAAATTCTTGAATAGTAGTAATCAGTTTCAGAACTCTGGCGATACGAATATTTCCAGATATTTCCAATTTGTAATTGTTTTGGCTGAATACCGGTGAGCCTCGTCCACGTGCTGCATTTATAAATACCATGAACACCCTGTCTAAGGTTGATAAGAATAATAATTGCCTTTTAGAGTACTTCTAAAGATAACTGCTTCTTATTTGGGTGCTCGATGGAAATAACTTAAAACTTTCGTCAAATAGTTCGACTGTTGATACGAAATGCTTTTCCCTCGTTTTTGAAACCTTTGCATATCTGGTTTTTAAAAGTGACTAAAACGTGCGCCACCACTGGATTCGAATCCGAGCTCTTTCATACTCTAGCTGCATTCATTGCTGCTCGGACATCCGCCGGGTCTTAATTTGTATTTGAAACAATTGTTTTATAACTGTGTTATACATTCTACTTCAGTGGCTCCATAGCCCCATGGTGGGCCAAGACCGTGTCTGCCTACTGGCAGATTTTGAGACTGTAGGCGTTTATTTAAGGGGTGGGGTAGTCAGTCCTATTGGATCGGAACTGAAACCATCGTTCTACAGTCATATTAGATTGGGACCTAAAGTTTAAAGTGGATTCCGAACCACTACAAACATCCATGACACCACAGAGATTCGAACCCGAAACATGTAGCACTGAGCGCCAGAGCGCTAGTCACTCGGCCGTCAGGCCGCCCACACATTACATAATCGCGACTATACACTACCTTATTTAATCATGATTAAAAAATTCTTATCTATTTGCCTAAATCCTGATGGTGGCATGGATGTTTGTGAGTTGTTCGGAATCTACGTTAAACTGTAGGTCCCGGTCTAATTAGCCTAAAGTGTGCACAAAATGACCGTAGAGCGACAAACCAAACTATCTATTTGCCATATCATAATTGAAAATAATTATTCATTTAACTTTGGAGGATGCTGAAGATTGCACAGTAGATCTTTTCTAATTCGACACTCGCCAATCAGATATTCCAGTTAATAAGATGCACTTGTTGGAACACGTGGCATTCGTTAAAACTTGAACTCCTTCCTTCGCTTTGTATTCGTATCCGCTGGCTGTATTGTTGAAGTCATTGCTTTCAGGAAAGAGGAAACTTGATGTTGATTGTGATAATATGTGTAAAAGAGTCTCGCTTCGTTATTAAGACTATCTGGTGGGAGTTTTCTGGATTGCAATTTGGGTGCAGTTAGCCCTGAAAGCCCTGGCGTTGGTCTCCTCTCATCATCCGACAATGGGTTGTTCGTGGAATACATCGGTGGTACATGACGCCCACAGATTCTCAACAAAGAAAGAATGTACTTATTTTGACTAAGAGAAAGGACGACTTGATTTGGACAAAGTTTACATGCTCAAAGATGTTCAAGCCGAAGCTGTAAGTGTTGCTTTAAAAAAATAATTGATTATTTTAAATATTAATTTGCAGCCTCAATTTGTTTTAGTTAAGTTTTTTTTTGTTTTATAGCTTAAGTTGTCTTATTATGCTCTGTATTCCGGACACTGTCGGACCACAGAAAATAATATATATATATTTCATATTTTATATATATTTTTATATAAAAAATATATATATTTCATATTTATCTTGGTTTTCATCAAAATTGAGATGGCAATGTATATTTTCTATTGACTATTGACCCTCTGTGATCCGACAGTGATCCTCTGTATTCCGGACACTGTCTGTGATCCGACAGTGACCCTCTGTATTCCGACACTGTCTGTGATCCTCTGTATTCCAGACATTGTCTGTGATCCGACAGTGATCCTCTGTATTCCAGACACTGTCTGTGATCCTCTGTATTCAGACACTGATCCTCTGTATTCCAGACACTGTCTGTGATCCTCTGTATTCAGACACTGTCTGATCCTCTGTATTCCGGACATCCTCTGTATTCCGGACACTGTCTGTGATCCTCTGCATTCCGACACTGTCTGTGATCCGACAGTGATCCTCTGTATTCAGACACTGTCTGTGATCCGACATTGATCCTCTGTATTCCGGACACTGTCTACGATCCGACAGTGATCCTCTGTATTCGGACACTGTCTACGATCCGACAGTGACCCTCTGTGTATCCAGACACTGTCTGTGATCCGACAATGACTTTCTGTTGTCCGGACACTGTCTGTGATCCAATAATGACCCTGGTCCGGACACTATTTATGATCCGACAGATGTCCGACTAGAGAGTCCACTATAAAAATGCATCAAAAATGAATTACAAACTGTCTTTAAATGTTCAATCTTAGAAACAGTTAAAAACAATGAAAATTATGAATAGCATAATCTGAAAGTAGATACAAAATTTTTGTGTGGTTGGTGTTAAATAGAATTTCAATATAAATACCAAATAACAGACTAAATCAGTGCAATTAAGGTATACATTTATTGAAAATATTTGCTTATTGCTTTAGAAATGTTTTTTTCTTTCAAAAATCTCGAAATATCATTTACATTTATTTGTTTTTTTTTCGTATGAAGGAAAATTTACATTTCGTAACTTTCCTATTATTCACTTAATCAAATATATTTTAAAAATAACCGTTTCTGAATTAATGCGATTAAAGTATAAAATTTCGAAACTTCTTGGTTATATAAAATTAAAAATGAAAGAATTTAGACATAAAATTCCTGTAACTAGACGTTTTTAAAATTTTTTTTTATCTAAAAAAATATTTTTAAAAGTACTATAAGCAAAAAAAAAAAAAAAAAAAAAAAATTCGAAATTGATTGCATAAAATAGCAGAAATATATTCTAAATTTTAAGATGAAAAATTCGAATTCGAACGATATTTTTTTTTTTTTTTGCAGACGGTACTAAAAAAGAGAACGTAAAAAAAAAAAACAAAAAAAAAATTGAAATTTTGCTTTAATATTAAATAAACGAATAAATAAATAAAAAATAAAAAAACTAAGATAAATAAATGCAAAAAAATATTGATTTCTTAAATTTTTTTCAAAATTCTTAGTGAAGAATTTCGTACTTTGAATATCTGATGTACGATATCCATATCTGTAACTGTGTTATAATTAATTTTTTTATTAAAAATAAGATTCAAGTTCCTTATCAAATAAGATTCCCTCTTATTATTGAATTAAAAAATAGCGTAGATTAAATCTACACTCTTCCTACATTGAATCATGTAATAACTAAATTAGATTTACAAGAATTCCAGATTTCATTTGCAAATATTTATCATAGAAACATATTTAGGTTAAATAAAATAAAGGTAGAAAAAAAAAGTTACAGCTAAGGCATTTGCTTCTGAAAATCTATTTAGTATTTGAAAGAATTTGCAGGCAGGTGTATTTTTTATGCCAAAAGGCAAATCTTTTATATTAATATTTAAGCTGAATAAATATTTATTCGTCGAAATTAATATTCTTCAATTTAGTTAAGGTTAGCAAATTGTATGCATTTCCGATGGCACTAAATACGATCATAATTTTTAATTTATAGATGAGTTTCTTTAACGAAATGTCTACTATTTGTCTGGTTTAAAGGATTTTGCTGACTTTTTGCTAAAGATATTTATTTGAACTAATTTTTTCAAATGAATTTTGTAACCAATGGTAAACATATCGTATTTACTCTTTTTATAAAATAAATTTTTTATTTTTAATAATAATACATTTTTAAAATGACAGTAAAGTTATAAAATATGCAGGTTAGAATTCTTGAAGTAAAGAATATTCATGAATGAATTTTGAAATTAAATGTTCATTACATGTTTAATATTTGAAACAGTAACTTGTATTGGACAAAAAATAATACGGAGAAGCCAGCGGATTGCGTATTGGGCTTTCGAAATAAGCGAGTAAGATACCTAAAGTTTATTTATGCTAGCGATTGACACCATATACCAGTAGACCAGAATGTTCTTTCAATGGGTTTGAGAAGAAGGGGAGATTGTGCACCTTTAGATGCTATAATGTTCTAAAATGTTCCAAATTTTGGTGATACAATACCAGTGTTTTAGTGCAAAATTATGAAGACACAATGCTGTTTGTTTGCGTAAAATTATGATGGCACAATGCCGTGGGTTTTTCATTGAAAATTATGGTGGCGCAGTGTCATGGTATTTTCGTTCCAAATTATGGTGGCGCAGTGTCATGGTATTTTCGTCTAAATTACAGGCGGTGGCGCAGTGTCATGGTATTTTCGTTCAAAATTATGGCGGCGCAGTGTCGTGGTGTTTTCGTCCAAAGTTATGTGTCACAATGCCATGGTGTTTCAGTCTCAGTTAGCAAAAGTCACAATGCCATGGTGTTTTCAGTTATGTGGCACAATGCTACACAAGTTTTAGTGCAAAGTTATGTGGCACACAATGCCATGTGTTTTAGAGCAAAGTTATGTGACACAATGCCATGTGTTTTAGAGTTAAAGTTATGTGGCACAATGCCATGTGTTAGAGCAAAGTTATGTGGCACAATGTCATGTGTTTTAGAGCAAAGTTATGTGGCACAATGCCGTAGTGTTTCCCTTTCAAAATTATGGTGGCAAAATGCCTTGGTGTTTTCTTCTCAGTAATGGTGGCCCAAGGCCATGGCAGTTTTCTTTCAAAATTATGTGGTGGGTGTGCTTGTA
>BPLR01004028.1:0-82456 GCA_021605095.1 Caerostris extrusa | reverse complement strand
TTCTTAATGAGAAAATAAAATTTCAGAATTAACATATCAAGAAAAATATTGAATGTTTCAGTAAATCCATCAACTTCTTGCCATTTTATATAAAATTTAAGAAGAAACTAATGAATTGGAAAATATATTCTTTTTCATGTTCCAACTGATATGTGAGCTGCCTGGCTTAAATTTCCATTTTGTTAAATCATTAATTTTTTTGAAATAATGCAGAAAATTTGAATGAGATATTTATCAAAAATATTTGGCACAAAATTTCAGCTTTATTAAAACAAAATAGGCTATTATCTGGGAACTTTTAAATCTGATAGTAACTATCACATGTCTTTTTCTTAAATTTCATATAAATGAACAACCCGCTAAAATAACTATTATTTCAAGAAGCACTAAAACGAATTCTTTGAGTGAAACTTTCTGAACTAATCATTAATCATTTTTCTTATTATTATTTTAAATAACGTTTAGAAGAAAGAACAACCGTTGAAAGAATAGCCGTTTCCTTCTCAATATCAAGATAAAAATGAAGAAGACGTGGCTCATTCATGCGAAGAGATAATTAATATAAATTTTCGAATTATTTCCGTGCAGATGAATTTAATTCTAATAAGCTACTTATTCATCCATACGTATTTTAATGAAGCTTTTCGTAGAAAAGAAATGTTCGAAAATAAGCATTTTAAGGAGCATTAGTAATTTGAACGATCCAAGATTCCTTTTGAGGCAAGTGCAGTTAACGACAGACTTATCCAATTAACAAAGTTAGTACAATGAATAATTAATTCTTGTTCACATATTTCTGAAGTATTGTCATGGATTCAATAGATTCGGGAAAGTTTAGCGACGATAAGATTTGTTGATTTGATTCAGGTTAAGGTAGTAATATATATTGCTCAATTTAAGTGTATAAAAGCAATTGCTTGAGGAATTTCCCAAAGATGGTTTCAATTTTTAAAATTTAATTTTAATTTATTAATTGTTTTGTATTAAAATATTGATGGAAATCGCTCATTGTCTGTACTTATTAAATCTTGAAATTCATGGACACTTTTGTAGAAGTGAGCTTCATATATTATTAAAATTGCTACATAAAATGATTCATTCTCGCGATACCTTCTCGAAATAAGGAATGATAATGATAAAGTAACTATAGTTTTATTCATTTGAAATTTCAAAAATAGTTAAATTTTAAAAAATAGGCACTTTAAGGTAGCATGGGATCTTTAAGGTAGGATGGGTAGAAGGTAATGTATAGGATCTTTCAGATTGTGATCTGATATGATGGTAGGTAAGTATGGGATCTTGAAGGTAGGATGGGGTTAGGTAAGTATGGGATTTTTAGGATGGGTAGGAAATATGGTTTTGTAAGTATGGATAGATCTTGTAAGGTAGGATGGGTAGGTAAGTATGATCTTTAAGATAGGATGGGTAGGATGGGCATCTTGAAAGCAGAAGGTAGGTAAGTATGAGATCTTTAACGTAGGATGGATGGGTCTTTAACGTAGGATGGGGGTATCTTCTTGACGGCAGGATGGGAAGGAATGTATAAGATCTTTAAGGTAAGATGGGTAGGTAAGCATGGAATCTTTAACGTAGGATGGGTAGGCAAGTATGGGTTCTTTAAGGTAGGATAGGTAGGTAAATATGAGATCTTTGATCTTGAAGGTAGGATGGGTAGCAAAATATGGAATCTTGAAGGTAGATGGGTAGGTAAGTATGGGATCTTTTTAAAAATGGAAATAGAGAATCACTTCAAAAATGCTCAGATTGATACGAAAAAAATTAATAGCTTATTTTCTAATGGTAATTTTTAATGAACTGGGATCAAAGTGCATACTTCTTACTTATTGAAATAACTCATTACACCATTATGTATCTCATATCGCACAATTTAATTTGTTTTCATGAGACGATAAGAAAATTACTAAAATTTTTATCATCATAAGCAATACTTGTAGCAAGAAAAGACAAAAGTCCTCGAAGGTCATAATACTTGTACTTTTTGCAAAAAATTACCATGAGCTTTGAGGGATTAGTCGTTTATCCACAAATGTAAATTACCTTTAAAAAACTTTTAAGCTAAATTGTTGAATAACTTACAAAAATTTAGGATATTACTTTTTGTTCAACTTTTAACTTATTAACTTTAAATTATTTAATTTTTTAGTAATTGTAATAATCCATTCAATTATAACATTTTTACACGATAATTCTAATTTGATAATTGGATTTCATCAGTTTACCACAATTATCCAAATTTCTTAAGCAAAGACCTCAAATCAGGCTATATAAATTATGATTATTCAAAAATTTTATAGTTATTCTATAATAAAAAATGAAATATATTTTGATAAAGTAACAAAAATTAGTTATAATATATTTTCTACATTTCTCAATTCCGCTTTGTATATACTGATTTAACAATCATAATTGAAGACTTAAACTTAAGAATTGTCCAACTTAATAAGAATATATCTGTAAAACAGTATGCATATTTAATTTCTAATGAACAATGTCTGATACCTATACAAAATTTTTTTTTTCTTTCCCGTCAGGCAAACAGATAATATAAATATTGTTAATTTCTATTCAATAATTAAATCTCTTTAAAGGCGCCATTCTTCATGATAAATATATTTGGCTTAACTAGCAAATGTTAAATTATGTTACATTTTTATGAATAAAAATTGGTTGTTGTACAGAATCTTTCCTTAATTTTTTCTCAGAAAAAATCAAGATAACTTGTATGTGAGATAGAATTTTAAGATATCTCCTTATCCTTTATCTCAAGATGCGTTTAAAAGAATTGTTCATACTTTTTAAGGAATTTTTTTTTTTCTTTATTATGCATAGAAAAGTATTAAACACTAAATTCGTAGATTGATTTACTCAAAAGTTTTTATTTCATGTTAAACCATTTCAAGTATAAACCATATTTATTATAAACAATAACAATTAGCAAGTGTTAGTAATATAATTATTTCAATTTATATTAAAATTGGAGATATTCTCTTTATTGTGTCTTAAATAAATTTGAAAACTGCATTAAATTCAATGATAAAGACTGGATAATTGAAATATTTTAAAATACCCCAGACTACATATTATTTTCTTGGAATTCTACTAATTTCTCCGATTCCAAAATTCCATTCATTATTGTGCCCAGTTCTCTGGTAAATAGGGACCGGTCTTTCTCATTACAGGATTAGTTTCGACTTACTGTTGTGGTAAAATTCAATGTCTTGGCTTAAGAGCTTAAACGGAATTGTTATTTGAGCCGTGTAAAGTTACAAGCATTTAAATAAAGAGAAAAGCTTTCCCAGAAGGCATTAATTTTTCTGAAATTGTTTCCTATCTTATCCCGATCCAAGAATATTCCGTGTGTATTTCATCTATTCAGGAAGGAATTAATTTCCTTATAAGAACTGCTAATATAACGATTATGGAAAATCCACTTGATGAAGACATGAATTAATTTATTTAAGACGTCCCCCCCTTCCCGCCCTTAAAAGGTTTGTTATATTTTATGCATAAATACCATTGTATATAAAGTATCTAGGTTTTTAGATTATCGCATAAAGTTATTTTTATCTCTAACGAAATTTTGTAAAATTCTAATAATTGAAACGGGTATTTTTAGAAAAAAACAATTTTTTTATAGAATACTGGTTTTTAAATTTTTAAAAGGTAATAAATTACAATAGTTTTATATCATTAATTGCACGTTTTATAAAAAAAAAAAATTAAAAATTTTCATTTTTTATGTACATTGATTTTCAAGCAATTATTGAATAATCAGAAAAATTGTTACTGATAAATTTCTATTCATTAGAAATGAATGAAATTTGATCAGAAACTTTAATTAAACCATGATTCCTAAATTAGGTACCAAAGAGAAACTATATTTACTGTCACAAAAATACACAAAATGGAAACATAAAAGATATATGAGTTCAATATAGGATCTCTTGTACACGAAATGCTGGACGTCTTGCATACAGCTTTCCTCCAAGTAAACTTCTGCATGCAATTTATCTGAGACAAGACTATCAATGGCTGCTACAAGATATTATCTGAAAGGGATTGGTGTAAAAGAGTATGTGCTTCTTCACATTTAATTACAAGTAGTGTTCAACTGCGGCACTTATAATTCTAGGTATTCCTCAGTTGTACCCTTCGTGAAGTTGGTTCTGTTATTAGAAAAGCCTTTCATAGTTTATGAATTATAGAAGGGCTCACATTCAATCACTTTGCTACGTAAAACAATTAACTATGAACTGTTATTCACCCATTAGCTCGTCTTCGTAATTCTTCAGATAAATGATGCCAATATTTATGTGTAAAACATAGCTATCTCGATATTTTTACTATGCTGTTTGTACTTTCATAAATTACAAACTATTTTGCTTGACTTCTCCCACATATCAAACAACACTAAATTAAAACAGTGCCATAAATTTGCAAATCATATCCAAATGCAATATTACTCTTTTTGCGTACTGCATAATTTGTATTGCAAATTGCTAATTTTTGGTCTGGTAATAACAATTTTTCTAATGTTTTCTTTCTGTTTCGAAAACCAGTGTAGAAAATTTCTTAAATCTTCAATGTTGTGTTTTATTCACAAATGTAACTTTACGAGAATCTGTTGAATTAAAAGTGTAATTTTAATCGGAAGAATATTTTTTATTATTTACTATGCTGTAATAATAATTAATTATTTTTCTTATTGCGTGATATTTATAATATGCACCATTTAGGTGGGCCAAGTCGCTAAAGACATTGCAAAAGCATAACAATAACCCTCATAGGTCACATCTGCTGTCATTTCAGACCGAATATAAACATTTTGCAATGGTAAATATAAGATCTCTTTCATTACGATTAGATATATTTGATGAGCAATATCCCATTAAAAATATATCTCATTTCTCGATCTTCTTCACGTATTCAATTAACTTTTAAGCGTCAAGTCCAACAACTTTTTACAGAAAACTTTTATTTTAAAGACTTTATTATAGCGTAAAGGAAAGCAAATATTTGCACTTCAGGCCCAATACATCGTTTCTTATTAATAGTCTTTCAAAAAAAGGGAGGAAAAAATCTCTGTACACACAACTCTTTAAATCCTATTCTAATAAGGCAAAGGTAGCTTAATCTCACGTCTTGTGGAACCCATACTAACAAGCGAGAATGATTACCAGGGCTTTGAGCAAACATCCGCCCCCAAGTTGGTGGGAAAAAGTAGTTTCCTAAACAAACAATACTTTAAAAGTTGCGGGGCACAATTTGTTGGAGCTGCGCGGCTCTTTGATATATCACCGTGTCTGTTCTGACGCGTCCCCTCGTATCTTAATGGTGTCATTTGTCAACTTGGCTGCAGTTCTGGTCGTCCAATCTTCATTCAGGTCTCTCCAGGCGTCTATTCAGAGATAGATCTGTTGGCTTTGAGGAACTGCTAAACCTAAAAAAAAAAAAAATAGAATGGTTAGGATTCCTGGATCTAAGAATCTTATTTCTTACTAGTGTGTTCTAGTAAATGTGTAGCAGTGGTGAGTAAAAATACACTTATATTTTTATACATATAGTTCCATTAATTGAAATTTTAAAAATATAAGGTTGTCCAAGAGAAGATGATTATGATTGCTTGTAATAATAATGCATGATTACGTCAATGTTTCATCGTTTTTGCTATTGCTTCAACCTTTAACAGAATGGTAAGCTTATGCAATATTAGCGTATCTGTTAGTTTAATTATATTAATGAGAATTAACGGTCAACCTCAGTTTAAGAATTGAAGAATCAAAGGTTATTTTTAGCAGTGAAACTCGAATTTGATGCTAGATGACACTAGAAGTAGCGGTAATTTTAAAAACCTGTTTATTTTCCTTGAAATAGCAACGTTTTTTTTATTAGCAGTTGATATTAACAGTTATTTAAAATGGTTTCATAGCCTCGGCTATAGCTGTCGTCAGTAGTAACGTATATTAGCAGTTGATTTGTACGCTTACTAAAAATTCAACACTTTCGGCACGAAAAATTGCTTAGAAAAGGTTAAATTTAACTGATTTTTTGACAGAGAAAGATTACATTTAAATTTTTGACAGGGAAAAATTAAGTTTAACGCCAATTAAATTCAACTCAAATGAACCACAGCTGCTTTATTTTTAACTCCATATAAATTAAGCTATTTTAATTTAAAGCATTCTTTTTCAACTTCACTTATATTGAAAATTTCCATCGCTTGATAATCATTAGTTATTTTTTACTTAAATAGCTTTGGCTTGATGAAGTTATGGATACATGTTACAAGTGAATAATTTGCGAAGGTGATTGAAAAAAAAAAAGATTTAAGATACGATAAGTTGCAATAATATCATATAATATATATATCATATTATATAACACACCCTTTTTTTTTTCTTGGGAAAAAATGAATTAATATCCATTTTACTAATTTTTTTTTATGAACAAAACTTGTTAAAGTAAGATATGTTAAATAAAAACTAGCAATGATGAATCACTCTATTTATAATACATTAAGAAATAATTAATAAAATAAAGTTCTTCTAAAAAAGAATTATTCTTAATTTAGAATATATTTTATCGATAGATCGGCAGATCGACTCTGAAGGCATAAATTTATGATTGTGTTATTTTCATAAATGCATTTAAGCAGAAGTTATTTAAAAATAACAAGTAAGATAATATTAAGTATAAAAAACATTTAAGTATAAAAAGCTTATATATTCAAAACTATATTTGTTTTATAAATATTGTGTTGAATTTTTTTATAAATAAATGTTTTGTTTATTTCATTAATCAATAGATTGTTATTAAAAATTTCGTGCAATAAATATTTTATAAAAATAATATCTCTTTTTAATATAAGTCTTGAGAAACAAAATTAAAAGGAGCTTTTAATTATTTTAGAAAATTTATGTTTGAAAATTTAAAAAATATTACGTGTTTTAATTATAAGAAAAATTTATTTTTCTGCAGATTAAAAAAATTCAGTGTATTTGTTGGATACAAAAAATACAACACAAAAAAACGTAACATTTTTGTTGGTAGATCTCCCTATAAATATATTTTATGTTACAATTCAAATTAACGAGTTTAGTATTCACATGCATGATTTATCCCCAAATTGCAAAATTAAAGGGTGTTGAATTTAACCTAAAAATTTATATATTAACATGAACGTTGACGAAAATTAAAATTTTTTTACTTCAACAGGATAGTGGTTATTCCAACCTCATATACAAATAGTGCCATTTGTCAAGAAACGATACAAAAGCATAGAACATCATGGAAGATTATAAAGGTAATGGAAAAGCATAAAAATGAAAATAATGACATAAATGAAAGTATAATGTGCATGCAAAATGATGTAAATGATGATGTTATTATATTTTTCTTTGAGACTGCTTTTTTGATCTAATACTGTTGGTTTGGTTGGATGGGTTTGTCGCTCGTCATTAGAGCGACAAACCAAACTACTATAGGCAGTTTAACGTGAATTCCAAACCACTAGCAAACATCCATGCCACCACCAGGATTTGAATCTGAATCCTGTGGTACCAAAGGCCAGAGCGCTCGAATACTGTTTTCGAGTATACAAGCCAGTGAATAGTTTTGAAATAATTTTTTATTCATTGTTAAATTTTCTTACTTTCCAATCTACATATTGTATTGTAGTTATTTAAAGTAGCTCATCGTTTCTAAATGAAATGGGTTATTTTTTATAAGGACATATGGCTTATATATATGTAATTAGATTTTATTAGATTTAGCTTATGTAATTAGATTTTTTGTAAATGCCTGCTAATAATATACAGTTAGAATTCTTTTGGCAAGTAATGTGAGCTTATTCTTTGACAATTCTTCAAGTAAATATATAGTTACTTGACAAAAAATAAATGTATAGTAAATGTACAATTTTTTAAATAATACTCAATAATAGGCAAATCTATAATCATTCAATGCATGTGACTACTCTTAAATGTGTATTTACTTAGTGATTCTTTGCAATGGATAAATGCTGCATAATTTTCGCGGGTTGGCTGTTGAACAAATATATCACTGCTTGAATTGCCTTTCCTAATCAACAGAATGGAATCAGATTTTATATTTTAGTAAAATGGCTCTTTCATTAATTATTCTCTCTTTCTCTAATTTTATAATAAATGTCAAAAATATAATGATAAAATATTCTAAGAACAAATCTGATTTATAAATTTTACAAAAGTATTTTACATAAATTCATATATAATTATAAAAAACTCGATACCACAATTCATCAAAAAAATTTATGTCAATTTGCTTCAGAAATTAAGTACTATTCTTTACGTTATTCAGAAATTCTCTAATAAATACATATTTAATAAAGCTTGAAGTACTAAAAGTAAAAAATAAAAGCCATGATTGCTTTCTAATGTAACTGATATTCGCTACATTTCCTACAAGTGAAATAGATAAGAACTGACACATTTAATCAGTAAAGGCCCATTGGGTGTGACAAACTTGATACATTTTCTGAAATAATGTCTCTTTAATATTTAAATAGAGTTGTAGATAGCTCTATGAAATACCAGATAATATGAATTTAATGATAAAATAATGAATAAAAATAGCTAATTGAAATCGTTAAAAGTGTATATTTTATATATTAACATAGAATGTTTTGAAAGTTAATAATGGAAAATCATCAACAAATAAATTACTTCAATTTATTTTCTACTCATTATATTTTGTGTTCTAATGTAGTGAACTTAAGCTCTCTGTCACTAGCTCAAACATGAGTTGGCCATTGAGTTTGTTGTGTTATGGAAACTGTTGTAATTGTATTATGGAAATTGTTATACTTGTATTATGGAAATTGTTTTGGAAAAGTAATTGTATTATAGAAGTTGTTGTAGTTGTATTATGGAAGTTGTTGTAATTGTATTATGGAAATTGTTGTAAATGTATTATTGTAGTCGTATTATGGAAATTTCAAATTTTAATCATTCTTGCTTAACAAACAACATATTTTTCAATTAATTGTTATTATTTTTTATTATTAAAAATACTTTAGATTGTACTATTAATAAATTTCTTAAAGATGAGTTAAAAGAAATAACTTGCCTTTAATGATTTTTTGTTTGAATTTCAAAGACCATCCATATATTCTCCCTTTTGAATATTTGTTAAATTTGCTATTTACAATTTATCATTGTATGCCATTATAGTTGTTGCTGAAATATGAATAGATTTTAAAGCCATCCAAACTATTCATATTTCATAAAGACGCTTTGGAAGATATATAATAATAAATCATTATTTAATAGCACAATGATAATTAAGTTCACTGCAATAAACTATGGCCCAAATATATAGATATATAACATAACAACGAAGAAGACATTAGAAGCATTGTAGATAAAAAAAAACAATTGTTCTCTTTTGGAGAAAGGGCCAAAAAACCTAAATCAATTTAACATTTAGGAAAGAAGTAGCATGAAGAATCTAGACATGATATGCAAAAAAAAAAAAAGAAGCTAGCGCTGGACCTTTTTTTCCATTATATTAACAAGATTAAAGGACCATGGCTTCGCTTTGGCATTGTGCCTACATCTGAGTGAGTGGGAACCTTGTAAGTGAGAACACAAATTCAATTTCGTTGTGTCTCAGGAAGTTTTTTTTCGGGTAGATTAATTTACGAGATACAAAGCATCTCTACAGAAGTGGGGGACCACAGAAAAAAAATTCTATGATGATATAAAGGAGGACACGAAAATAAAGTTAGCGGTGTAAATTCAACTTGGAAAATGATACTTTTTTTTAGATATTTTTATTTATGATGCTTTGCTAAAATTTACATTTATTTCTTTCTGTATGATATATCGTTTAACATTAAGTATTGGCAAAACATTATTGACATCATGATAAAGATGATATTCTAAATTAGTTGTTAAAAATTGTGTATTTTATGGTTATTGAAATTTGCCATTAAGTTGATAAAATAATCAAAAAGATCTAAAAGTTATTAACTTATTAAATGTTTAATTGTTGAAAGTGGACAGGTTTTAATTTAGTGAAATTCATAATTTTTGATAACATTTAAATTTTACTAATTCGATAAAATTTTTTTGTTAAAATTTTTGTTTCCTAAAAACTCCATGTTGTTTTTAAATTTGAGAACTTTTGTTTGAAACATTTTTTTAATAAATTTTGCAAAGGTTTTTTTTTTTTACATTATTCATGGTTCAATTATTTACTTTTAACAGCAAAATTTGTTTGTAATTCAATATTTAAAACCAATCTATAAAAAATAATTCTGCATTTATTTTTTTAGTTGATATGAATACAAAAAAATTATAGAAAGTTTAACGCTTTTGTTGAAATTTATGACGATATTTATTTTATTTTTCAAATAATTATATGTAGAACGATTATAAATAAAGTTAGTTGAATTTTTTTTTTTGATCTTTATTCATTTTTAAACAAAATTCTTCATATTATGTGAAAAAGTTTTAAAAAGTTAATGAGCAAGGAAAGGTTGATCATATATTGCATTCTAAATTTTAAAGAGAAAAGTTTTTTCATTATTTTGCGTATTTATACTATTTTACATAATTTGCGTGAAATATTCAATGCATTACTTCCAATAAAATCCTAAAATTTTTTATTACCTATTTAAAGTAATTAGTAATCAATTATTTAGTAATATTATTTAATTAGTTAGTATTACAGTAATCAATTCTAAAAGTAAAAATCACTATTTATACTACAAATTTAATTATTATTAATTAAATCAAGTGTCTTTAAAAACAACTATATACCAAATCATGGCAAGAACTCCATTCTTCAGAAATTCAAGAATTGCCATTAGATTCATTTATCTAATAAATGAATCAATCGTCTTATCGCTTGTCCATTAATGCCTTGAGAGTCAAGACCTTGATAAAAGGTTATCTATCGAAACTCTCATCGTAGAAAACCTTCTCATCACTGGTATCGACTTAATCTAGGGTGATGATAAGTGACTGAGTTCATCTAAAAAGGAAGATTTTTATCCCACATTAATAAGGAAATAAGAAATGGAAATTTTGTGCCGGAAATTAAGTACAATAATACAAATAAATAAAAAAACGATGTAGTTATCACACTAAATTGTTAACAGATAATTATTGGATTCTTGATAATTGTAACATTCTTTTGATAAAATCAGTAGGGCAATGTTTCATAACTAAAATATTTGGTTTAAAAAAATATTACTTATAGATACTTTTTCCTTAAAAATACCTTATTTCTGAAATTCAAATAAATAGCATTTTTAATATTTATCAATTAAGTGTAAAGATCATTTCACAATTCAGTTATTTCTGTTTGCATATATTTTATATGTATAAAATAATCAAGGTATCATTGATTATTTTATGCATGTAAAATATAATAGGCATATATAATTAATAACTTAAATACAAATCTTAAATACAAATAAATTTAAATAAATTTAACAAATTAATTAATATAAATTTAAATACAAATCTCGTATATTTTATATGTATAAAATAATCAATGTAGCATTGATTATTTTATGCATGTAAAATATAATATGCATGTATAATTAATACTTTAAAATATTTCAGAGCCATTAGATTTCAGACTATTAATTCATGCTTTATATAGTATTTTTATTTTTTTCTAATCATCTATAATCATATTAAAAAGATAATTATAGCATTTTATTATTCTAATGAAATATTTCA
Organism: Caerostris extrusa; assembly: GCA_021605095.1. Classification (NCBI taxonomy): domain Eukaryota; kingdom Metazoa; phylum Arthropoda; class Arachnida; order Araneae; family Araneidae; genus Caerostris; species Caerostris extrusa. Next base: position 70,703 of record BPLR01004028.1, on the reverse strand, counting down.
GTATTCTAATGAAAAGTAACATAGATCAGTTATACTTGTATTTATATCGATTTATCTTATGTTTGATTATTGATGTTTTTCATTGAATATTTGTACTGCATTCTAATATTTACAAAAAAATCAAAAAGTAAAAATCGAAAGTAATATGTCAGCATTTTGGATAAATAAAAAACATGCAATTTGATATGAAATATCACATAAATTCTTAATTTTATTTTTAATTTCAATAACTTGAATTATTTAATTAAATATTATATCTTAGTTACTTCAATAGGTTAATTAGATTGAAGTATCTAATTTATAATTTTATATATTATCATACATTTAGTATGCAATGCTAAATTCATATATTAAAATACCAATTTTAGTTTATAGTATAAGATATTTCGTATCAAAAACATATATTACTTAAGAAAAATTTCTACTGATGTATTTCTCTCAAACAAGATTAATTTTCTGCTACTACATTTAAGAAGGATGATTTCAAATGGGAAAAAACTGATTTTTAACAGAATACCAACTGACTGACAATAAAAATGGTATAAAATATTTTTACAATAATATGAAATTAATATGCATTATTTGAATCCCTTAAACTAACTACTATAATAATCTTACATGTTTCAAATTAATCAAACTTTACAAAATTTTTAAAAAATTTTCTAGTGATATATCTCGCTTAAACAAGACCAATTTTCTAGGACTGCATTTTACAAGGACAATTTCAGATGGAAAACAAAACTGATTTTTAATATATTATGAACTGACTGACAATATCAATAGTATAACATATTTTACAATAATATATTGTGTCAATCGAAATTGATATACATCATTTGAATCCCCTCAAACTAACTAGTATAATAATCTTACATGTTTCAAATTAATCAAAACTCCTTGATATCATCCATGTTTCGTCAGCACCCAAACAAATCATTACTATCTTTAAACAATCAATAGGTTAATTAGATTAATTGGATTGAATTATCTTCATCAGGTTAATTAGATTGAAGCATTAAATTTATAATTTTATATATTATCATACATTAAGTATTTAATTCTAAATACATAGATTAAAATACCAATTTTAACTTATAGTATAAAATATCTTGTATCAAAAACATATCTATCTAAGTAAATTTTCTGTTGACCAATTTTCTGAGACTACATTTAACAAGGACAATTTCAGATGGGAAAAAAAACTAATTTTTAATATTATAAAAACTGGTTGGCAATATCAGTAGTCTAACATAGTTTGTAATAATATATTGTGACAAACGAAATTGATTTGAATATCTTTAAACTAACTACCATAATAATCTTACGTGTTTCAAATTAATCAAAACTTAAATAAATTTGCTTAAGTAAATTTTCTACCGATATATCTCACTTAAGCAAGACCAATTTTCTAGGACTGCATTTAAAAGAACAATTCATATGGGGAAAAAATGGGGACAATTTCAGATGGGAAAAAAACTTTTTTAACATGATAAAAACTGACTGACAATATCAATATTATAACATAATTTATAATAATATATTGTGACAAACGAAATTTATATACAACATTTGAATCCCGTTAAACTAACTACTATAATAATCTTACATGTTTAAAAATTAATAAATAAATTTACTTAAGTAAATTTTCTACTGATTTATCGCACTTAATTAATACCAATTGTTTAGGATTACATTTTACAACGACAATTTCAGATGGAAAAAAAAAAAACTGAATTTTAACATAATATGAAGTGAGTGCCAATATCAATAGTATATCGTATTTCACAACAAAGAACTTAAAATTTTTAACAATAACTTCAAACAATCAATATGTTAAGATTAGATTGAAGTATTAAATTTATAATTTTATATATTATCATACATTAAGTATGTAATGCTAAATGCATATATTAAAATACCAATTTTAACTTATAGTGTAAAATATCTTGTACCAAAAACATAACTTACTTAAGTAAATTTTCTATTGACCAATTTTCTAAGACTACATTTAACAAGGATAATTTCAGATGGGGAAAAAACTGATTTCCAATATAACACGAACTGACTGACAATATCAATCGTATAACATAATTTACAATAATATATTGTGATAAACGAAATTGATATACATAATTTGAATCCCTGAAACTAACTACTATAATAATCTCACATGTTTCAAATTAATCAAAACTGCTTGATATCATCCATGTTTCATCAGCATCCAAACAAATCATTACTATCTTTAAACTTATTCTAATGGCTTCAAATATTCCCTTGCCATTCTAGAGAAGATACACTTTTCTCACAGTCTCCCCTTTCCATAATTACGGTCCGTAATGATAATCTGTTGGACGGTACCTAATGACGTAGGGGAGCTTGAAATATGCTGGCATTCTTGCGTGAGTCTAGATCCAGTAAAGCCTATTACTGGAAGGGCTTCGCCTAGCTATGCTGAAGATAGTTGAAGTATATTGGGTAAGAAAAGTTTTGGAGAATTTATATATTAAATTTTCTCATGTGATGAACTTTGTTTAGATGAGTAAAATTTACTTTCATCTTCTACTTGTGATTTAAAAATATTGAAATAAATGCATTCCAGCGTATGAAGAGATTGAAATGTTTGAGTTTAATACTATCAGATTTGGCAAAAAGGTCATTTAAAATTGTTTGGAATTATTTATTGTTATTTTTAAAATTCAAATGTAAATATTTCAATTTTTTATCTAAATAAAATACAAAATTGGAAAAAAACTTATACATTATTAAAACATTACTTCATTTAAAAATTGGCTAAACATTACTTCATTTAAACATTGATTAAACATTTCACTTTAGAGAAAGACATTTCCATGTACTCTGATTGATGTGAGACAAACAGTGACAATTTCTATCAAGTACATATTTTCGCAAGTCCACAATGAAAATCGTGCTTTAATCCCCTAAATATGGTACAAAATTGGAAAATAACCTAAAAATTTCATTAAAGCATTACTAAAAATATAATTTCATTTAACCATTGACTAAGCATTTCAATTTAGGAAAAGGTAAAAGTAAACTTTGGAAACATTTCACTTCAGGGAAAAACATTTCCATGTAATCTGATTGTTGATGTGAGACAAACTGTGACAATTTCTATCAACTACATATTTTTTTTTTAAAAGGATTATAGCGCAAGCCCATATTGGCATTCGGATTTAAGTGCTTTTACACTTTAGCTTTTTCTTTGCTTTTACATGAGGAATCTTGTGTTTCGTATCGATTGGTCTCTCGTGTATATGATTATGACCATTCTAGTGGACGTTCGGATATGCATTTGTGTATCGTATGGGAGAAAATTCAAAAATTCTCATTGGTATCTCTTGCTGTTAAAGATCACATGTGAGACAAACTGTGACATTTTCTATCAACTACATATTTTTTTAAATGACTGTAGTGCAAGCCCGTAGTGATAATTGGACTTAAATCCCCTTGCACTTTACCTTTTTCTTTGCTTTTCATGAAGAATCTTGCATATGTGAAATTAATTGTCATATAATCATAATATAACAATTGTCATTAATAATCTATAATAATATATATATAATTATTAATTTTGAAATTAATTGTCTCTCGTATATATGAAATTATGGCCATCCTGGTGGAAGTCGAGATGTAACTAAATCACATTTGTATATTGTATAGTAGAAAATTCGAAAATTCACATGGTACTTTACTGTCACAAGAAGATTACATGTGAGGCAAACTGTGATATTTTCTATCAAGTACAATGTTTTTTAAAAATGACTACAGAGCAAACCCATAAGAGACAATCGGACTTTTGCACCTTTACACTTTAGCTGTTTCTTTGCTTTAGGAATCCTGTGTGTTCGTATAGTATCCTGTGTGTTCGTCTCTCATATATGGGATTATGGCCCTCCTGGTGAACATCCAGATGTAACTGAATCGTATTTGTATTTGTATATCGTGTGTGAGAAAATTTGTAAATTTGCTCAGGTAGCGCTATTGTCGTTGAAGAAGCTCATATGTGAGACAAACTGTGACATTTTCTATTAAGTACATATTTTTTTAAAAATGTGTATAGCGCAAGCCCATATTGACACTCGGAATTTATTCCCTTTAAATTTTAGCTTTTACTTTGATTATATATGAAAAATTCTTGTGTTTCATATCGATTAGTCTCTCGTATATATGAGATTATGACGATCCTTGTGGGCATCCAAATGTAACTGAATCGCATTTGTATATCATATGGGAGAAAATTTGAAAAGTCGCACAGGTAGCTCTACTACAACTAAAGAAGATCACATATGAGACAAACTATGACATTTTCTATCAAGGACATATTGTTTAAAATGACTATAGCGCAAGCCCACGGTGATAATCGAACTTTTGTCCCCTGAAACATTCGCTTCTTCTTTGCTTATACATGAGAAATCTTGTGTTTCGTATCGATTGGGCTCTGGTATATATAATATTATGGCCATCTTGATGGAAGCCCTGATGTCACTGAATCGCATTTGTATGTGATATGGGAGAAAATTCCAAAATTTGCACTAATGTCGTTGATAAAGATCACATGTAGTGTCGTGATCAGTATCAAGACTCCCTAGATGCTGGAAAAAAGGGACTCTAATAATTACAGCTGCTGATACCAGAGAGCAATCGAGCGCTTTTCAGTTCACATTCTAATTTGTTCTCATTTAAATTGGCCAATAAGTAATTGTTTAAGAAATATACACACCAATTTATTTAAAGCCTAGTAACAATTGTTATTACATTATATCTGCAAGACATACTCCTTAAAATACACATTCCTTTCTCCATTACAGTCTCCCACTCAACACGAGAAATATCTTGATGTAGTATCTCTTATGAGGCATTTCATTTCGAAGATCTCCTCGTCAGAAATAATTCTCACCACATCTTACTTACTTTATTGCAACCTTGATGCGATTTGCCGCTGCTAATTAAATCAACGGAGAAGAAGAGGAGAGGAGAAGAAAGGAGAGGGAGAGGGTTTTCTAACGGCCCTCTGTCATTTTTTTGTTGTTGTTTACGAAAATTTCAAGAGCCACAAATGGATCCGACGGCTCCCTAGCAGATTGGTAAAGAAAGTAGGGGAAAAAAATCCCTCTTCAAAGTTTTTTTCCCTCTCCTTATTGCTGATGGGTAAAAAGCATTTTTTGTTTTGTTTAATTTTCCATCAAGCGTAAAAGGAAAGAATCGAAACTATAATTGGATTTATTTTCTTTTCGGAACGTGATAGGGTAAAAATAATCGGATCATCTGTTAAGTCTAATAAAAACGAGATATTACATTTTTTTTTTTTTTACTTGTTTGTTTCTCTCTGTGTATTGGAGTGTCCCTCTGTAGTTGTTTGGGTGAACATAAAATTGAAGTTTAGGCTCTAACAAGCATTTCAAAAAAGATAAAGAGAAAAACATTTTGAAGGAGGGAAACTTTTTAATATTTTTAATGGAACCCGATGCTTTTTACACTTCCTAATTGTTTTAAGACATAAAAACTTTAAGAGTGAAATTGCAAATCATTATTTTATTAGCGTCTTAACTCGATTGTTTTAAACCTTATGGTGAAATGTTTTGCAAACTTTCAAAGTAAGCACGGAATAAAGATTATTGCGAAATGTATTCAATTTTCAAATCCTCTAAAAAAACAAAAAACAAGCTTCTTTATATTTATCACATAATTTAATAATGTTTTTTTTAATGCAGCTGGCAAATACTTAGACAGTCTTTCACGTCATGCAAGTGCTGCACCGACATTACTCACTTAGCACTAACCCGAGTGTGCGTGTAGCTTGAAGATAAGTTATGGACGCGGAGTAACAACCGTAACAACGCGGAGTAACTGGGCTCACCATGGGGCTTGGGATGCCACTGAAGATGATGACAATTATAATTATTTTAAGATACTTACAGTTATTTGAAGTTTTTTATTAATATCTCATTGGCTGTAAAAGCATTGTATTTGAAAAAATATTTAAGTGCGCGTGTACTATATATATATGAATATGTATACAAACACACACACGTCTATATACACATTAACTAATTAAAGCATTGAATAGAAAATATGTTAAAAATAAGTTTGAAATGCTCTACAATGTCTTGGAATTTATGTTGTTGTTGTGTCTAAATCTCAGTGTGCTGCGGTGCAGGGCTGAGTTCCCACGAGTAATTTACTCATGGATGGCGAGAAAGGGACAGCTTCTGTTATGATGGAGCGAGCATCCGTAGGTAAAAGTAGTTCCGCGTATCTGAAGAAAAGTCCCAGCTTTCAAGGGGAACTACCCATATGCGTCAGCTATGCGTATCATATGAGAAAAGGCCAGGGAAAACTCCCCACCAGGTAGTCCGACTAACGAAGCAAGATGCTGAATATCACAAACGCCAACGCAACTCCTCGTTTTTTGAAAGAGTGTCTACAAAAAACGCCTCCAGCGGATTGAACCTCAGCCGTAACGCTCACCGGCGGAGCACGTTGCTACTGAGCCACGAATCGGTGTCTTGGAGTTTATTTATATAGTATATACCACTAGTAAAAGCTAAATACCCATTATTTCCTTCTTTAATCAGCTCCTTCTCACTTCTAAAAATACAATAGATTTATTTCTATTGTAGCACATACTTTTAATTTTAAAAATATTCTAACGTATTTATTTGTTTTTGAACACTGAACTTCACTTATCAACACTTCAGGATTTAAAATTTTAAAATTAATTAGTTACATTTTCAAACATATATGTATACATATGAGATTATTTATAAAATGTACTAAAAAATATACTTGTATTTGTTAAATGTTCTAATTAAATAAATTTGAAAGTTTTTCACAAATATTTGTGTTTTTGAAAATCATTTAATCAGTCACTCTTTTGGGATAAAAAGCTATAAGATTCGAAATCAAAGTCACTAAAAAGTTAAATTATACACGGCTAAGAATTATTTTTGTCATAATTAATATGGTACTTTTTTGCTAACAAGTGCTTTTTCTCAATCAAAAATTCTTAAATTTAATAAAGCATCATCATTACTTCCAATAAACAGCCATGAAATAATTTTTTATGGAATAGAAGTAGCTCACATGTATTTATTCGTTTTGTTAATTTATTGTTATTATTTATCTATATTTTTTAATAATTGTTATGTTCAATGTATTCACGCAAAAAGTAAAAACCCTATATTAGAGGTAAAATAAATATTGTAAATTATATCATAATGAAAATTTTAATAAAGTTTCTAAAATTTATTTTATTACGAAAGCTGAAGAAAAGAGCAAAATATTTTTGCAACCTTTTTGAACCATTTCTATTCAAGTTATTCTTTAAAAAATTGCAACAATGAAAGATGGGTATCAATAATTCAAATATTGTTTCAAATTCTCCAACGTTTTTCCTTCAGTTTGTTTATAGAGGTTATGACATTTTGATAAAGAAAATCTTTCCAACGTATCGTGTTTCAAGAAATGCTTCATGTAATCTGATTTAGAAATGCTTCAGCAAATATTATTTTAGTTTGTTCTGCAGAAAGATGGCAAAATATCGCTCAGCAGTTTGCTTCTTGTAAACATTTATTACTTAGAAACAAGCTGAAGTATTTTTCATGAATTACAGCGTACAGACAGAAATATTTGATGTCAATATGTCTACCAAAGAAGATATTCAATTCTTTTGAGCGAAAAAAAAAAAAAAATTATTTTTCTTAGTGTTGTCAAAAAGTCTTTTTTATTCATTGAAGTTTCTGTTTTATATTTTTCAGTTTTAATAAATCTTTTAATAAGCCTTGAAAAATGTAATAGGTCTTTTGTTGTTTAAAAATTAATTAACGATTTTAAGTGTTACTTATTTAATAATTTTTCTAATGTGTTTAAATAATGTATATGGTTTGATATTTAAGGCTAAAATACATAACTGAAAAGTTAAATGGTTATTTAACTTAAATAAGGGTTCAGAAATTAAATTTAAATAACAGTTTTCAGATATTTTGTAAGCAATTGTATTAGTAAGTATTTATTATCTGCATAGAACGAAAATTTATAAAATTCATAGTTTTCTTGAATTATTCTCCCAGTTTATGATTCTGTTCATAAAAAGTTTTTTTCCCCCCTCTATATAAAACTGCAGAAATAATTTTCAAAACATCTTTCTTAATTTCGTTCAAAAATATAACATTTTATTAAGAGATCTTCACTTTCTTAATAAGTGAACTGTCTCAATAAGAAAATGCAGGTATGAAGATTGTTCAAAATAACACAAAACACCTAAATATTATGATAAGATAATCAATATTAATTTTGAATAAATCTAGATGATCAATAATTTATCATTTGGGCATGATCATTTCAATATTTATCCTTTGGATATGATCTTTTCAACATTTTATTTTTTGATCATTTCAATATTCACCATTTGGATGTAATCATTTCAATACATACCATTTGATATGAACATTTCAATATTTACTATTTGAATGATGATCATTAATATGATCATTTCAATATTAAATTTTATGATCATTTCAATATTTATCATTTGGATATGGTAATTTCAATATTTCATTTGGATATGATCACTTCAATATTTATCACTTTGATAAGATTATTTAAATATTATATTTTATGATCGTTTCAATATTTACCATTTGAATATGATCACTTCAATATTTATCATTTATTTGATTATTTTCATTCAAATCAATGATCATTTTTATATGAAAAATCGATTTCTGCAGCGTTCAACATCTATAAATTCATTTAAATTATTACAATCATGTGTTTCTTATTAAACAATTTTAATAACAACATCCATTAAAAAAAAAAATTAAGGTAATATTTTTTTTGTAAATTTTCAATGAGCTATCCCATTTTTATCTCTTTTATAAAAAAAAAAAAAAAGAAATATGATTTTTTCAGAATTTTAAATCTTGAAGAAAAGAGGGTAGGGTTGAAAAGTTGTTTGAAAGTTTTAAATTCGGGGAAACGAAATTTATTCGAAAATTAGAATTAAATTAAACACTACAATACAATCTAAAAGACTTTCGATTTCGTTTGGATTAATAGTTTACTCACTTTAAAAAAAAAAAATACTTCATCCAACACAAATAAAATTAATGACTGGAACTTCCAAAAGTGAAAATCACAACAAGAAATAACCGCCAATCGAAAACCGCATCTTCACCCAAAAGTTGTCTTACATGGTGGCCTGGTAACCGCGAACATGCAGTATAGGGCATTTTTATACTTCCCTCGGAATATTGATTATTTCAAAAAGAACGGGTCGCCCAATAGACTGCTGTTGTTGGATGAGTAATCCATACACTGTGGATGAATTCTGTTAAGAAACCGTTAATCATCGACGGAGGCATGTCAGTGTCTTTGGTGCCTTCATTAATCTTTGGGACCGTTTTGCAGGCTTCTTGTAGGGCTGGAGGGAACGACATTTCGATAAGGAGTCAGCCTCCAATCGCGAGTCATCACTTTTTCAGAGGAGCGAACCTGCAGAAAATAAATGTTCCCAAAAAAGACAGCCGGTTCATCAATTTCCGATCACTTGCAATGTAAATAAACTATTAGCTTAAGCAGTATGTGAGGGTAAAGGTTTTGTGATTAAAAGTTCTTATCACTTTTATATAATGGTGAAGTTTTGTAATTAAGAGTTCTTATCAGTTTTAAAACTCAAAATTAAATAAAATAAAGAGAATTTATAATTCGTCTATTTATTGTTCTGTGTGCCTATTTATTGACAAGCTAAAAAGAGCTTGTTCATCAATTTCCGATCCCCTGCAATGTAAATATACTATTAGCTTAAACACTGTATAATGGTAAAGTTTTGTGATTAAAAGTTCTTATCAAAAGTAAATAAAATAAATAAAATTTATAATTCGTCTATTTATTGTTCTGTGTGTCTATTAATTGTCAAGCTAAATAGGCAGTTTGTTCATCAATTTCCAATCACCTGCAATGTAAATAAACTATTAGCTTAAACACTATATGATGGTAAAGGGTTGTGATTAAAAGTTCTTATCAGTTTTAAAACTCAAAATGAAATTAAATAAAGATAATTTATAATTCGTCTATTTACTTTTCTGGATGCTGATGGTGTCAATTTTTACCATCAATGAACCAGCCCATTTTAATTCTGTTCTTTCTATCATATTGGACAGTTCTTTTTTCCTTTTGAATTGCAAATTTTTAACTTAAATTTTATTTTGCAACTTTATTTTTAAAAATCTTTGTAACTAGAGGCTCTTTATTTTAAATAGTCAATTTTTATTTAGTGTCATTTATTCAATAACATGACAAAAATATTATTTTAAAAGTTTTGCGAGGTTTGATTGACCGAGTGACTATTGCTCGGTGCCACAGATTTCGGGTTCCAGTCCCGGCGGCGCCATGATATTTGTAGTGGTTGGGAATCCATTAGGTCCCTGTATAATGTGACTGTAGAGCAAAGTGCGTAGGGCTAACAACCTTACCTCGTAAAAAGTCAGTGTCACAGAGACAAGTCAGACTTCTATCTGCGGGTGCTCCATCACAGCAGAAGCTGCCCCCCCCCCCACCCCCTCCTTCCATGAAGCCATATGGGTTCATGGACTTGGTATAGATGTCTACCAAGTGGGATAAGAAACAACAACAACAAGCAAATTTAATAAATAATATTACATAGTTTTTCGGAATTGCAGAAGGGTTTGAATATAAAATTTTGGATCTTTAAATGGTACATTTCAATGATTATCTTTAATGAAAAATGTTTTAGAAATATGTTCAATGAAATAGCAACCCCATTGGTCTAGATTTTAATCTTAAATAAGTTATTTTTGTGTTTCATTTATGATTAAAACTTGTAATTGTTAATCTTGTCCATTTTTGCAATTTTCATTCAAATTTTTTTGATAAAAAATAATGTTTATAAATTTAAATTATAGATTTTTATGCATTATTTGCAAGAATTTAATAAAAAAATATTCAAATTTTAATTTCATATCTTATTGATTTTGCTATTTTAAAATTTGATAACACCAACTTTTATTTGGATGCCATAAAATGATCAATATTTATTAATTATTTTATTTTAGGAGTTTTACAATACGCAAATGGGATTTTTAAAATTATTAATATAATATAGTTAATATAAATTATAGTTAAATTTTCCAACAAACTAATACATCTAATATAATATTTCGTCCAATTCTCAAGCCTTTATTTTTAATATATTTGATTTAAAGTTATATCTAAGATAATTATTATAAGAGGTATGGTAAGCCTTTTAATTTAAAAACTCGTTTCTAAAGTGCTCAATATTATACATTAATTTTAATTAAATATTTCTATAAAAATATGTATATTAAATTATTAAAATAATATTCTCAGATGCTGTGAACAAACAATTTTTTTAGATTTAAGCAAATAAAATTTCCTCTTATATATTGAGATTCCATTCACTAAATATATATTACAGATATTGTTGGTTGCCAGATAGCCGAAAGGCACTTGATGTCACAGGTTTCGGGCTCGAGTACAGGCGGCGTCATGGATGTTTGTAGGGCTTCGAATCTACCTAAAACCGTAGGTCCCGGTCTAATATAACTAGTCGGTGTAAGGCTGACAACCCTACCACAAAAAAAAAGAAAAAAATCTTCTGTCTCGAAATTTGCCGGTAAGCAGACAGCTTTGCCCTACCATGGCGATGTTGCTCCAATGAAGAAGATATATAAATTGTAATTCAACCTTTTCAGAAATTTTTTTCTGTATGATTAAATCAATTTATTCTGTACAAATAAATCTGTATAATTAATTTATTCTGTATGATTAATCTGTATCAATTCTGTATGATTAATCTGTATCTATTCTGTATGATTAATCTGTGTATGATTCATCTGTATCTATTCTGTATGATTAATCTATATCAATTCTGTATGATTAATCTGTATCAATTCTGTTAAATCAATCAAGAATTCTAATTTTTAATGACTTGTAACTCTTTTTCAATTCCTTCTATTAGCTCACACTCTCCCTATATATTTCTTGTTCAAATTTTCAATCATTCATAAAATACTTTTTATTCCTCCACTCAAGTTCGAATACATTTTTTGAACTTGTAGTGGATGACACTGGACGTTAATGCAGTTTTTTCAAATATTAATTCAGTAATTAAATTTAATTAATTAATTTTAGTTTTTTAGATTTAAGCTGCATATATTTACTAATAGATGGCGCCACATAAATTTTAAAAAATGAATGAAAATTATTTATGAAGTATTTTCTGCAATGTAGTGAAAAAAAAAGTAGGAATTGACTTTAAATTTTTTTTTTTTTTTTTTATATTACTTGTTTATAACAGAGTTATTATTTTAGTGAACTTCATCAACTGAAATGGAATATGATAGACAAAAAATCTTTTCATTGTGAATAAATTCACATTTTCTTTGAATTGCGATAACAATCTGTAAAAAGTCTATAACCTTCCCAAAAGATCCTTCAACAATAGTTGCATAAGATCTAAAGTCCTTTATCTGAAGCTGATACTAAGCTGTCGTGTCGACCTCGTATAGTACTTAGCACAAGATTATTCGTCTAGATTATCAGAAAATTCTTGAATTCGTACATAGTTGGAAACATTTATTTATTTTAATGACTATTTATCTTAATCTTTAAAAAGTTGAATATTTTTATTATAATATATGTTTAATGCATAAAAAAAATATTCGTTATACATACATTTTATTTCTCACTTGTCGTAAATACTAAATAAATTGTTATATATATCATGTGTGTTAAACAGGTTAAAATTGAATGTTATAAATCGTTTTATTTATGTGTTATACATATATTTTCCCTTACTGACAAAATGGAGTATCAAAATCACTAATTTTAGGCAAAAAAAGTTTTTACAAAATTTATGTGGGATTTATTTGTCTGGTAATCACCAGATAGCGACACCCTACGGCCGCTTGTCTTTGACAGAGCTGTTTACAACGTGGGGCTGTATTGAACTTTGAACTCTGACCCCACGAAAGGGGAACGGGTCCCTGTGGATGAGAGAAGAAAAACCCCGCAGATGGGCGCGGAAGAAAACGCTGGCATGATGCGGACGAACAACGAGAGAGGACCGAGATGCACAAGTTTAGCGCTTGATTAATAACCAATGTAAATATTATTGTAAATTATAGAACCAAATAAATGGTTTTATTTAAAGAAACGCAGGACTTTTATTGTGTCTGTCAAATCCCCTGGACACCCACTTCAAAGTTCAAGTTTTGTTAGACTGGTAGAGAAGTCTAACAAAACTGTAGGTTCGGCTGGAATGCATCTGTTGAATCCGGTGTAACCCTACATAAATTGGGGGCTCGGCCGGGATGCGTCTTTTTTCCAAGCGGCAAACCCTACATTTATATGAAGTGCAAGATTTTATGATAACAACATGAGTCCAGTATATTCAATAACATTTCCTCCTCATCATAAATTCTGTAATTGGTGCTACAGACCTTGAAGGGCCCCTGACCACCTTCAAGATTTTTGCCATTCCGCAAGACTAGTTACCATTTGTTTCCAATTATTAATACAAAGTGTCTTCAAGATCACCTCGATATGATCTCCCCATCTAATTCTTGGTCTTCCTCTGGGGTTTAGATCCACTGGGTTTTACTTTTGGAGACTTCTTGTGGTTCTGTTTAACTCCATTCTCTTTACATGGCGCAGCCATTGAATTCTCCTTCTCCTATCTCCGTAATAACATCTAATTCCTTATAACAATCATATATTTGTTTATTTGTACTGATTCTCAATTCGCCATTTTCATATACTTCTCCAAAATTCAATCTCAAAATCTTTCTTTCTCATACTCTCTTTACACACTATCACATACTGTCAACAACTCTTCATCACATTTTCTCATAGTCCATGTATTAGACCTAGCCAAAAAAAAACATGCAATTATATTGCCACCTTAAAATCGGCAAACTGCAAAAAATTAATCGTTATTATTTTTGCAATAAAGCTGGAGCAAGATGTTGAAAAACTCGTCCGATTTGCAAGCTGAAATGTGTAAAGAACAACAGTAGCAGAAATTCCCAGGCTCCGGAAGGGCCAAAGAAGTCATTCAATTGCGTTTGAGGAAGACAGTGTCCCAAAAATTCCAGAGTACTCAACAATAATGTGGATTAAGTGTGATTTGGTAACTTTGAATTTGGTGCATATCTGTCCTTTTGATGGTAGTTTCTGAAATCAAAATCAACATTATTTTCTGCATTAGCAATAATCCAAGATTTCTTGCCATTAATTAAGGAATTAATTAAAACAGTCCACGACAAAAACATGTCATACGGAAATATTTTCATAATTAATTTTCTCAATTCCAGAATAAAAAAAATTCCCAATTATTGTTCCTATTAGGTTTAAAATTAATTATTATTTTTGCAACAAAGCTGGAACAATCTATTGAAAAACTCGTTTAACTTGCAAGCAAAAAGACTTCAATTTGAATTCCTATTGGTTTACACCCATAGAGAGTCAAAAGTCACTCAGTTTTACTCGATGTTGTTTGAGGAGGGTAGTGTCCAAAAAATTCCACAATGTGCTGGTATTTGAATGAAGTGTGATTGGGTAACTTTGAGTCTGGTGCATATCTGACGTTTGGATGATAACTTCTGAAAACAAAATGAACATTATTTTCAGATTTAGAAATAATCCAAGAATTCCTGACATTAATTAATGAATTAATTAAAACAATCCACGACAAAAACATGCCATACGGAAATATTTTCATAATTAATTTTCTCGTCTACAGAGTAAAAAAAAATTCCAATTATTGTTCCTGTTAAGTTTACAAGGAAAAAACTTGTGAGAAATGTTTTATCATACATACAATCAGAATTTCCTTTTTTTTTTTTAAATGGCACATGCAATCTGAAATACATATGTTCTTTCCGTCTAAGCATATTTTCAAGAGAAAAATGCTGGAAAAAATGTTAGGATGAAAAATGCGAAATCAATTATTCTGTCATTAGCTCTTTAGATGCTTATTTATCTGTAGAATATACTTTTCCAATTCGATGAAAAAATGCTGTTCGACATCGAAAGAAGTAAAAGTGCGTTCCAAACACGAAAAACGAACTCCATGACAAGTATTAATGATGTTTATCAAAAGTTATCTACAAAAACGAATAATAACGTGAGAAGATTTAATCGATTTACACTCAGTTCATTTTTTTATCTTTTTATCTACTTGAAATCCAAAGTTAAGCGAATAGAGGCAAAACTTTTTATAATCTTCTTTCAAGTTGAATATTTGCGAAGAAAATTTTACCTTTTTTTTTTTTTCCTACTATACGATTTAATTTTTTTCTACTCTATACATATGAGAACTATCACTCTCTGTATTGCTTGCTGATTCTTACCAAATTAAAAACAATACTTTTTGGTTTTAAAGTATTTTTCAATAAAATTTAATTTATAACAGATATGATTCGACAGTTAGCTAACTTTAATTTAAAAAAATAATATAAATAATAATAAATTTAATAAGATTAATATTTTTTTTTTTAATTTAATAATCACACCTGTTCATTATTAAACTGACAGTCCTTTTTAACTTATTTTAGACATTGAATTTTATTTCTTCGTAATACTAATTACACTAAAAATGAATTAATTTGAGAATTATATAAAAATAAAATGCCTTTTACACCTTCATTTATTGTGAGGATTCTACAATTTCCAAAATTTATGGAATAAACTTTATTAAAAACTTAATTATACTTAACTAGATAATTTAGATCATTTATTACTGTTAAGAATGTTTTTGTTACATGTATATTATTTATTAACATCATTTTCTTAGAAAAGTAAATTTGCACCATTGAAGTATCTAAATCAACATTATTCCAAGTTTTGAAAAAAAGGAAAATTCATAAAACTTGGAGTCCATATCCATTTCAAGCTCATGAACAAAGGGGAAGCAAAAATTCACAGCCAAATGATATTATCTACAAGTGTAATATTAAAATATAGTAACGAAATTATTAGAAACTCCAGAACACTCAAAATAAAATTAGGAATAATATTTTTAATTTATTGTTTAATTTATTCCAGTTTTTTTTTTATAATAAATGCTGCGTTCAATATTTATTTTCTTTTGCTTCTATTATGATACGATAAACTAAATTCATCAACTACTACTATTATTATGAGACAAAGAAAGTATTAATTTAAATCAATTTAATATAATTTTCCATTTAGAAAAGGATATGAAAAGTAACAAAATTGGGGTACCATCGATTGTCATTTTATATCAATCTATTACGTTGGATTTGACATTAAAAACAATAACAAACTTTTTTTAATTTGTTCAATTCCTAGTCACATTAAGAGTATAAATGTATAAATAATAATACTAGGAATTTTTGGAAAATGAATAATATTTTTTGTAAAGTAGAATTAATGGAAAAGCATTTTTTTTTAACATGTATCCATCTCGATATTTTTAATGCGCTAATTTTCTTCTGTGGAGAAAAAAAATACTAAAAAGATTGAAGTGAAGATTTTACCTATGTGGTGTTTTTCTTCTGTGGATACTGAAGAAGATTTTAATGCGCTACATACAATCCGTGGTGTTTTCTTCTGTGGAGTATAGATAAAAATTAATTCTAAAAAGATTGAAGTGAAGATTTTAATGCGCTACATACAATCCCGTGGTGTTTTCTTCTGTGGAGTATAAATAAAATTAATTCTAAAAGATTGAAGTGAAAGATTTTAATGCGCTTTCCGTTGTTTTCTTCGGTGGAGTATAGATAAAAATTAATTCTAAAAAGATTGAAGTGAAGATTTTAATGCGCTCCATACAATCCGTGGTGTTTTCTTCTGTGGAGTATAGATAAAAAATTAATTCTAAAAGATTGAAGTAAAGATTTTAATGCGCTTTTTACATACAATCCGTGGTGTTTTCTTCTTTTAGATAAAAATTAATTCTAAAAGATAAAATTTTAATGCGCTCCATTAATAAAAGTTAATTCTAAAAAGATTGAAGTGAGAAGATTTTAATGCGCTCCATACAATCCGTAAGTTTTCTTCTGTGGAAAAGATTGAAAAGATTGTGAAGATTTTTAATGCGCTTTACATTACAATCCGTGGTGTTTTCTTCTGTGGAGTATAGATACAAATTAATTCTAAAAAAGATTGAAGCATACAACAATCCGTGGTGTTTTCTTCTTTGGGAGTATAGATTAAAATTAATTCTAAAAAAGATTGAAGTGAAGATTTTAATGCGCTCCATACAATCCGTGGTGTTTTCTTCTGTGGAGTATAGATAAAAATTAATTCTAAAAAGATTGAAGTGAAGATTTTAATGCGCTAAAACAATCCGTGTGGTGTTTTTCTTCTGTGGAGTATAGATAAAAATTAATTCTAAAAAAAAAGCATTTTTTTTAGCACGTTTATTCGAAATTAAAAGATAAAACTTCAATTTGAGAAGAAGTAGTTCTAAACAAAGCAAATATACATTATAATGCAAAAAAAAAAAGGCATACTTAGAAAGATATATCTGATTGAAGCAAAATATTATGCGCGCCTAATAGCCGGCCGTAGCCTAATTTTTTGATAGGGGGGATTAAATGAAGCACTACAGCAATGTGTGCGAGTTTGGAAATTTATGATTTAAATTTATGCCTCGTTATGATATACTAATCCAAGATCTCGTTCATAGACATAGAATGAAATCTTTGGTCTCTTTCATTGTTGCAAGATATACCAAAGAAAATAAATAAGCAAATCCAAATCTCTCATTGATTATACCAGATCATTTTATTTTAACCACCAAAAATTATAACATAGGATTATAGGCTGATACTGAAAAAAAAAGGCAAGCATGTTTTATTCCAATCACATAAGTGGTTATGTGGAGACAATGATTTTCCATTGCTTCAATTAATTACATTTCTAGAGCTAAATAATTGGGCGAATACATCATGTTAGGGAATGGCAAAGCGAGTGATGGGGAACACTGCAGGTGGGCCGCACACAATGCTGGAGGGGGGTCGTATATATTTCTTGTCAAGACACGCGTGTGGATTTAGTTCATTAGAAATGGGCCGCCGCTGTGAAGTATCAGAACTCCATTGCCGTTAATGAGAAAAGGGTGACAAGGACAAATGTGTTTGGACGTCATTTGCATTCAGATACATGGTGCGAAACCTTTTTTTTTTTTTCAGCTTCAGAGAGAGGTTTGAAATAAATTATCTACAAGAAATTATTTATAAGTGCTTTCGAATGACTAAGTTTTAGTATGAATGAGTTTTTATTCTTTTTAAGGAAGTAAATCGTTTCTAAAAATTTTATTTTGAATTTACTTTAAAACTATGTCTATTTAAACTACTTTATCAGTCATTTGCATTCAGATACATGGTACAAACTTTTTATCTACAGTAAAATGTTTCGAAATAAATTATTTATATGGGTTTTCGTGTATTCGTTTTTCGAATGAATAAGTTTTAGTATGAATGAAGCTTTTTATTCTTTTTAAAGAACTAAAAGTTTTTGTTTAATTTACTTTAAAACGATATCAGACTATATCAGTCATTTGCATTCAGATACATGGTACAATTTTTTTTTTTTTTATTTATTTTTTGCCTTCAGAAATAGATTTCGAAATAAATTATTTATAAGTGTTTTCGAATGACTAAGTTTCAGTATGAATGAGTTTTAATCTTTTTTAAGGAGTAAATGCTATTAAAGAACTAAAAGTTTTCTTTGAATTTACTTTAAAACTATATCAGTCATTGGCATTCAGATACATCGTACGAAACCTTTTCTTTACCTTCAGAAAGAGGTTTTGATATAAATTATTTGCAAGAAATTGTTTATAAGCGTTTCAGAATGACTAAGTTTTATTATAAATGAGTTTATTCTTTTTTAAAGGATTAAATGTTTTTAAAGAACTAAAAGTTTTGTTGAATTTGCTTTAAAACTATAACAGACTATATCAGTCATTGGCATTCATATACATGATACGAAATTTTTTTACCTTCAGAAAGGGTTTCAAAATAAATTATTTACAAGAAATTATTTATAAGTGTTTTCGAGTAACTAAGTTTTAGCTTAAGTGTTTAGTTTAGTTAGAATTTTATTTTTATTCCTTTTTTAAAGGAGTAAATGTTTTTAAGTAAATAAAGTTTAATTTGAATTTATTTTAAAAATATGTCAAGCTAAGAAATTTCTTTTTATTACAGTGATATAAAAGCTGGATTTATGGATACTCAAACTAAATTTGGCAACAATTTACAGATAAAAATTAAATAGATACTATAGTTAGGTAAAAATATCTCATTTATTACATTGCTGTAATAATAATTTAAAATAAAAAATTATTAAAAAAAAAAATAAGGTTTCAGTAAACAGAGCAGTTCATATGAATCACCTTCAATTTATTGTTTAGGAAACATATGTTAGTTGCATATTAGATCTCTGGAAAGGATATTTAATTTATAAAAATCTATGCTTTAAATATTTGAATGATTAAGAAATTTTTTTTTTTTTTTGATTTTCATTTGTATAACACTTTTGTAAAATTTGTTATTTTTTACTCTACACTTTGAACAAGGAGAGTAATGTGGACCTACCACCTAGTGGTGCACCTTGGCCAACATTCTATACGACTAAGTGGTCTACAGTTTTTGTCATGAGTTCTCGCTGCTATCCTAACCGTTGTCCTATTAACCTGTATGTATTGCAATTTAATTCTGGTGGCTTGTCTCAATAAAAAAAAAAAAAACTAATCTAATGAACATCTACATCGCATTGGGAATTTTGATGAACCAAATTGCATTCTTTGTGATTTGGCAGAACTAATGAATCGAGCTCATTTCCATCTTTGCTTGGCTAGAGAACTATTAAACAAATAACTTCGGTCAATGTTGAACTTTTTTTGTGTACATTTTCTTCTTCATTTTTGTATTTTCCCATTTTTGTATTTCTTTGCCATTTTAAATAAAACTTTGAACAACGAAACAAATATTTGAGTGGGGCTATATATTCTTAAATATCTTACACAATTCTTAAATAAGAGACGTATTAAATTATTTATGTATGCAAATTAATAAATAGCTTGTTAACTATTCAATTATCACATTATATTTAATTAAACGTAAATTTGAATGAAACATAAAGAACATAATTCAAACGTTCAAAAGAATTTTGATAGAATGCAAAATAACGAGAGGTTTGTATATCCTTACCCCTTTAAGAATTTTAATTCTAAGTGCTTATACTCAATGAGATTAGAATTAATTGTTATGAAATGATTAGAAAAATAACTTTGGTTTGTCACCTTAGAGCTAATCTATACACATCTTACAAAGGTTTACCAAATTCAAAGAATGTCAACTCTTACTGAATCTTTAAAAATAAAGAAAATGCTCATATTTCCAGAACAGAAATTTTAAAACTGTTCGCGATTTAATACGTATACTTCAAAGTTTCCAACTACAAACCTCAAAATTTCGAAAGGAACTCAATAAAGCTTCGCTTCGAAATATTTGGTATGGATCTCTTCAAAAGAATATGTATGGATTCATCGATTAGAAATGGGTATTCCAATACCAGAATATATGAAAGTCTAATTTCTAAGGTTGAAAATAACATTCGGAAATGACATTTCCAAGAAGTCATATAAAAATCCTTTTGAAAAGAAAATACATTTTCTCTTGAAAAGTGATGGAAAACAAATCTTCCACGTCTTTTCGAAATATTCTTTTGAGTAACGTTTTTCATTTTATTTATTATTATTTTTATTTCGTATGTTGCAAGTAATTTTCTCTATGCTATTCTCTTTTCCAAAATTAAAATTTTTTCACAATGTTCTTTATATAAGGAAAACTTTTTATTGTAACATTAAAAGAATTAATCTTTCTAAAACGTCATTATTGAAGTAAATTCTATGTAATAGTAAATAATTAAATGAAAGTTCATTAACAGTTTCAAATATGGAAAGGTAAAGTGCAAATATTAAGTAATATAAACGAAAAGTCTTAAATGTTCAAAAAGCATGGTTTAATTTATTTAAGCATATTAATAATTTGTTTTAATATGCTTAAAATTAATTATTTAAAATTATTAATTCAATTACTATTTTAAATCACATTAAAAGTTAGTTAATATAATTAATAAAAATTAATAAATTATTTTAATTAAATCATTAAAATTAATATTAATTTTTAATTTAAAAAAAAAGTAATATTAATTCTCCTTAGAAATAAAATATTTATTTCATATTTATATTTATATAAATATGAATATATAAACTTGTTTTAAGCACCATATATTACTTAGGCAGACAGCCTTGGCTCACCTTGGGGCTGTTGAGCTAATGATGATGATGTTGATGATATATTTAAATTAATATAAATATCATTAAAATTCTTAAAATGAATTAAAAAAATGATTAAAATATTATTTATTCTTAAAATTATGGTGTTAAATTAAATTATTATTATTCTTAAAATTATGGTATGTAAAATATTATGGCATTTTAAAAATGAATTAAAACATTATTTCATTCATATTTAACTAATACATTGAAGTAAAAATGCAACGATGTATCATAAGTAACGTATACTATAAGTAGCAAATGCTCATTTTAAAAACTTGAATAAGATACAGATCATTAGAATAAGATATAATATGTATTTATTATATATAGACAATAACAAACTGTAACAAAAACAATAAATATTGTATTATAATGCTATAATAGAAGAAGAACAACAAGCTTCTTTTGTAGTTCAGAACTATTTTAATGAAAAAATATTCAAACGTACATTTTAAATGACAAATCAATTTGACATTAATTTGTAAACATTACAGCTCATAAACATTTAAGAAAATGAACTAAAAAAGAAATTAATATGGTTTTGTTAATTAAACTTCAGAAACATATTAACATTTGAAAATATGCAAACTGTTATTAAATCTTTATTAAAAACACAAAATCTGAAATTAATTCAGCTCAAAATCTTTCAAAAAATTTTGTCAACGAAACAAAATATTATAATTTCTCAAAAGGAACATGAACAATGAATGACAGCGTCTCTGCAAAATTAATCAAAATATTACTTTTTTTTTTTTTCCTCATTCAAAAACATTTCGAGGAATTTCATCTCCAGGAGACAGGCAGAGCTTTTCATGGAGAAATAAAAATGTCTCATTCCTACATATTACTTCTTATCATTTCAGCTCAAGGTTTGCACAAGGAGTTCTTTGAAGCAAGGGCCTCTTTCCTCTACCTTCCTATTGATTCCTGGTCTTCTTATCTATCTTCAAGCTCAGAAAAGAAGGAAAGGGAGTTCTTCAACTTCTTTAAGCCCTTTCACACCTAGACTTGTCGGGTGGTACTTGAGTAGAGGCACAGTGAAGTAAGTCATTCCTTCAGATGATTTACTTGTCGAAGCAAGTGTAAAGTATGTTTTCGATATATCAGTTACAAAAGATATTTCTCAGTTATTCAACTAGGTTTTTCTTCTCACGTATTTCGAACTTTGAGATATTTACTATATGTTTAAATTTCAGTTTTTATATTTGGTGAGGTATAGTTTTCAGCATATAAGTTTTTTTTTTTTCTTTAGATACATTTTTGTATTTTTTCAAACAATGTAATTTTATATTTTATACAAAATTTTTATAAGACATTTTAACACAGAATACCTATTGCATTGTATTTATTATTTATTATTGAAAGACATGGTTTTTAAATTATGTATGTATAATATTTGATAAAAATTTATTTCAAACTTTATATAGAGAGTTGTAGTGTTGTGGGGGTTTGGAGCAACTCGATTTTAACTGAGTGTGGTTGAGTTGAGACTTGAGACATAGGTTTGAGAACACACAGTTTTATTTACACATGCGCAGACAGCACACACGTACAATTAGTGATATACAATATTTAGCATATTTAAAGACAAATATAGATTCGTGGAAAGACTCCCCTTCTAATCCGAAAACCCGATACTTCAATTTGAGTGGGATGCGTGGAGTATACTTCCTCTCTGGATGAGAGTCTGTAGGTCAAAAACTACACAGGTTTTGTAGGTACGCCCAGAATGTGTGAAATATACAGGATTGCGTTAAATATATTTCCTCTCTGGGTGAGAGACTGTAAAACAAATGGTTCTCAGCTGGAGAGCAAGTTGCCTATGCGTTGTCTTCTCAAAGCCTACTGACCATTTCTTCTGGACGCCGCAGGGGGCGCTCTTGCCAGTATGCAGGAGGAAGCAAGGTTGCAGAAAACATAAATTGTTGTCAGAGCTTCCATATCTTATAACTTTCGGATAAAAATCATGAAAAAGACAATGATTAGAAGGGTCATAAAATATAATTCAAATATATTTATAATGCCAAAACTGCTATGGTAAGGATCATTGCAGTATTATAGAATAATATGACATTAAGATGGAGAGTACATAAAACGAAAGTACACGGATTGAGCTTGTCAAAACAAAATTCGCCACACATAACTTCTGGAGTAAGGACTGCTTGAGTTTTTATCTTGTAGTGATAGCTAAGGTCTACAAGAATCTACAGAATCGTCTGTGCGATTCAAAGTGTTGCTCCATAATTGCCTACTTATGTTATTCTTAAATGGAATTTCATTAAGAATAGTCAGCTATGTAGAAACTATTTAACTAAATGTATATAATTATTAAAACTTTTGAGTTGAACTCTACGAATTTGTAATTTTTTGTCGTATTTTTTTGGTTCGAAAGTTACAAGATATGACAATAAACACAACGCCATATACAGCAATTTTTTACAACCTTTACATATGAAGTATTAACTATTTCATAAAATTTAAAATTAATTTACGCATTTAAAATCAAAAGATAAGAATATTAAATAAATTAACCGTAAGAATAAAATAAATGTTATGTGGTTTAAAGTTTTATAAAGTAATTGCTGAAACTCAATTATGTGCACCCAATATTTAAAACATATTTTATTTGAAAAAAAATTTGCCCATGAAAATTTAAAACTCTGAGTATTCATATATTTTAGTCACGTTTAATCGCAACACAGTTATAGGAAAATTTGTAAAGGAAATGGTAAAATCAAATTTACTGTATATTTTGTGCAATGAAAAATTCCTGAATGCAGAACAACAAGATTTCACATAATGAATGCAATTAAACACCTGCCATTACATGTCAAAACGTATCCTATTCTTAGTCTATTTGTTAGAAACTCCTTAAAAAGAAAAATAATGAGTGGCGGTTTTAAATGTGAAATAAAAAAACATTTTTTATCCTAGTTTTTCCCCTTTTTTTCCAAGACAGTAAATTTTCTTAATATTATTTCTTTTTATATAATAGGCTATCTATGTAAAAGTTTTTCGCAAGATATTTAGATTTAAATTTTATAATTTGCCAGATTCAATTAAAAGACTTCATATAAAATATCATAAAAAATTAATTAATAAGCAATACAATTAAATCTAAATTTATAATAATAATAAAATAAAATCTTTTTTTTTTTTTTTTTTCATCTTACTCATTTTTAAATATTTCTAAGTAAAAATCATAGTAAATTTCTATGAAACAAAATCAAGTGAAAATTAAAAAAAAATGCTGTATAAAATAAGAAAATATATTCTGCAACCATGATTTTCTTCCTACACATTTGGAAGAGCTCCTTGTGGTGTTCAGGAGATTTGATCAGTCCTTCTCGAGTCTCTAAGCCAAGAGAAACTAAAGCGCATCCCTGCTCTCTCGCTGAGCATAGTTGCTCTACAGTCTCTCACTCCGAGAGGAAGTATATTTTGCGCACCCTGCACATAGCCGAGTCCTTCCCCAAAACTATAATTATCTGTCTTTAAATATGTTAAATATTGTATGTGTGTGGTGTTTGTGTATATAAATAAAACTGTGAGCTCTTAAATCTATGGTTCAATATCTCAACCTAACTGCAACCATTCGCAATCTGTTTTTCCAATGTGGGGTCTGCTCGTACTTGCATACTACAATTCTAGGATATATTAATTTAGTCTGAAGAGTTAAGTTATTAAAATAATTACTTAGTATAATGCTTTATTCATTAGATTTATTTTAAACAGAAAACTATTTAAATAACATTACCGAGAGAATGACTCGAATGTATATCTATAAAGATACATATAAAATTTAAAACACCCTAAATACGCATTTAATGACATTATGGTACTATTAGTGAAGTAAGGCGTTATTAATTAACAATACCTTCATGGAAAATTAAAGTTATGTCATTTTTCATCTTAATGCCATTATGGTACTGTTAATTAAGTGATGCATTATTAATTAAAATATCCTCATTGAAAATTAAAGTTATTTCATTATTTTTATAGAAAGGCACAAATGGATAAATGTTACTAAATTTTTTTTTTTTACCTAATCGCAGTTTTAATAACTTTATTTAAAAATTATTTTTCCTATTTATTGGCTTGGAATTTCTTTTAAATAAAACCATTTACGTTGCGGTAAAATTCCATTTAGCATTTATAGTTATTGATACTCGCCGCCACATATATTAAATTGTAAAAAATATTCATGATAATGTTATATCTCATTATACTACTGTGTCCAAAAGTAAGACCAATTTTCAATTTAAAATTTCCGGGGATTATGTAATTTCAATTCTTTTTTTTTTTTTTTTCATCTTTAGGTAGACTCATTTTCATTGTGTTTGATATCTGTTGAAAATTTGACGTCAAAATATTCATTTACGTTTGGCTTTTGTAAGGCGCTAAAACTGATTCTAGCGATTTTTGAAATGTCTGAAATAATTGAGCAAAGAACTTGCAATAAATTTTGCTTGCGGAAACGTATAGAATGTTGCAGAAGGCATTAGATGAGCATTCTTAGGAAATAAATGTTTAGAAGTGGTATAAGCAGTTCAAAGAAGGCAGAGAACGCGTTGAAGACGAAGAGTCCTCTGGTCGACCATCAACCTCAACCGACGAAGCTCACGTTCAAAAAATTAAAGATTTGGTGCTTGCAAACCGTCGATTTGCAATTAGAGACCTTGCTGATGATGTTGGAATTTCAAAACGATCGGTAAATTCCAGTTCGGGCTTGAAACGCATCAAATCTCGAATGGTACCGAAAACACTGAATGCGCCAGCTCACACTGCATTGATTCTTTGTGACTTTTTTTCTAAAAATGAAACCCATATCGTTCCACAACCACCGTATTTACACCTGGCTATTCCCTCAACTCAAAAGACCGCTCCGGGGGCACCATTTTGAGTCGATTGAAAAGATTCAACATGAATCGCCGCGCTTTGAAGGCCATACCTGTCGATGACTTTTTAGCATGCATTGAAGATTGGAAGAAATTTTGGCATAAGTACATTGTATCCGAAGGGATTAATTTGAAGGGGATGAAGTAAATTTGGAAGAGTAAATAAAGAGTTTTTGGGGGAAAATAATTGGTCTTACTTTTTGGACACAGTAGTATGTCCTTAAACGACCACATTTATGAAATACAATACTCATGAAATTATCAGTATTTTTAAACAATTATCAGTATCAGTATTATAATTATCGGTATTTATTTTTGTAAATACAAATGTATTCGCACAATATGATTATTAATTCAGGCATATTAAATAGAATACATTCATTTTAACAACATACTAAGATCTATTCTTCTTCTTCATTGGCACAACAACCTCATGGTGGGACAAAACCGTTTGCCTACTGTCAGATTTCAAGACAGCAGATGTTTTCTTATTACGGGGCAATATTGTCAGCCCTATTCCCAACGCTCAACAGTCATATTAGACCGGGACCTACGGTTCATAGTGGATATCGAACCACTAAAAACATTCATGGCACCGCCGGGGCTAGAATCCGAAACCTAGGGCACCGAGCGCTATTTACTCTGCCATCAGGCCCCTGAAGATCTATTGCTTGCTTTCAAATAATAGAAAAGTAATTTTTATTATGAAATTATTATGTTTATAATATACAGGTGTGCATTACAAATGTTAGATGATACATCATTATCATTATTACTTAAAATTTCAGAAAAAGAACATGCTGTACATATAAAATTAGACAAAATATGCTGTAAAGTATTATACATTTCTAGTCAAGGAACTAATTTTTGATATAAACATATGTTAAATATAACTGCAAATATACACTTTAAAAAGGTTACACCAAAAAAAGAATTTGAATAGATGAAAATCTTCTTTTTGCCTTAGATTATAAATACAAAAGGTAAGATCTAGACCAGGGTGGCCAACCCAAATGATCTTGCGTACCGCTTAAAATGTATCATAACTCCGCGAGCCACATATAAAATTATACACTGAAGTGACAAAAATCATGGGATACCTCTTAATATCGTATCGGCCCTCCTTTCACCCGGCGAAGTGCAGCAACTCGACGTGGCATGGACTCAACAAGTCGTTGGAAGTCTTCTGCAGGAATATTGAGCCATGCTGTCTCGATAGACGTCCATAATTGTGAAAGCGTTGATGGTGCAGGATTTTGGGCACGAACAGACCTCTCGATGATGTCCCATAAATGCTCGATGGGATTCATGTCGGGCGATCTAGGTGGCCAGATCCTTCGTTGGAATTGTCCAGAATGTTCTTCAAACCAATCGCGAACAGTTGTGGCCCGGTGACATGGCGCATTGTCATCCATAAAAATCCCATCGTTGTTTGGGTACATGAAGTCCATGAATGGCTGCAAGTGATCTCCAAGTAGCTGAACATAAGCATTTCCAGTCAATGTTCGGTCCAGTCGCACCAGAGGACCAAGTCCATGCCATGAAAAACAGCCCACACCATTACGGAGCCACCACCAGCATGAACAGTGCCTTGCTGACAGTTTGGGTCCATGGCTTCGTGGGGTCTGCGCCACACTCGAACCCTACCATCAGCTCTTACCAACTGAAATCGTGACTCATCGGACCAGGCCACGGTTTTCCATTCATCTAGGGACCAACCGATATGCTCACGTGCCCACGAGAGTCGCTGCAAGCGATGTCGTTCTGTCAGTAAAGGCACTCGAGTCGGTCTTCTGCTGGAATAGCCCAAGAAAGCCAAATTTCTCCGCACAGTTCTAACAGACAAGTCCCTTGTACGTCCCACATTGATTTCTGCGGTTATTTGACGCAGTGTTGCTTGTCTTTTAGAATTTACGACTCTTTGCATGACGTCGCCGGTCTCGGTCGTTAAGTGCAGGCGGTCGACCACTGCGCTGTCCATGGTGGGATGTTATGCCTGAAATGTCATACTCTCGGCACACTCTTGACACAGTGGATCTGGGAATGTTGAATTCCCCTAACGATTTCCGAAATGGCATGACCCATGCGTCTAGCTCCAACTAACATTCCGCGTTCAAAGTCTGTTAATTCCCGTCGTGCGGTCATCATCACGTCAAAAACCTCTTCACATGAATAACTTGAACAGAAATGAAAGCACTGCGCATTTATACCTGTTCTACGCGATTCTACTGCCATCTGAAAATTTGCATATTGCTATCCCATGACTTTTTGTCACTTCAGTGTATATCCCCATATTAAATTTAGACCCTCTATAGACAGTTTTTGAATGATAAAATTGAAACATAATGAGTTATTATTTTTGTATTTACAATTATTCTTACGTGTAAACATAGATAATATAATAATGATGACACTAAACGTACATTGCAAAGAAATGTATAATGCTAAAAATGAAATATAAAAATATATAAATATAAATGAAATAAAAAATTGAAATCATTAAAAATATTTCTTTTACTAGTACGATAGTAGTTTCTCCACTCCTTCACTTAGCTTTGCAAATCGATCTCAATTTGGATATTTGCACATTGTAATGGGTGTTGCAGGTCCTTTATGTTTCAGCGTGTTTTGTGTTTGGACAGTTTCATTTTCGAAGGAAACGATTCGAAGGTGTTTGTTGAACCAAAAGGGCTAACAACTTCACCTAAGAGTCTGGTTTGCTGTGCTATCAACAATTAACTTTGCATATCTAGGGATGGCCACTGCATCACTGAGGTCACTTAAAGTGAAACATAGTACCTGTCATATTAGATGTTCTAAGATGCACGCTCATTATGAGTTCGCTGAACACAATTTAATTATTCTTGAGAAATCATAAACTGTAAACTCATAAGTAAAAGCAGACAATACGTGTAATATTTTAGCAAGAATATTATTTTAAAATCAAAGTTAATTTTTTCTCATCATTTCGACAGTTAATTTTTGAATAAATGGATGCAACAAGAATAAATGACTATGTTGAGTTTTTGAAAAAGTAAATGCGTATACATATTTGGCGTAATATTTTCATATATATATTTTCTTTTTCGAAATAATAATTTGCTATCGCAAATGATAATTATTTAATTTATTATTGATGTGTTGAAAATGTCCTTAAATATTAACACGGCAAATATTTACATGACATATAAATATTCAGGAGAAAAACTACTATTTAGACTGCGATAGATCTTTGCAATTCTAAACTGTAAAATAATACTGTTCAACAAGGTATGTCTAAAAATTATTGATTATATTTACTTACTATTATAATAATTCTAATTCTTAAACAAGTCGTTCAAATTAAAATTTTTTATGCAATTTTACTTGTACAGTTGCATTATTTTGTAAAATGTCCATGAAATGCACACATAATGTATTTTTTAATACATTGGTTTTCACTACTTTTTTGGCCATTATAAAAAAAATATATTTTGTAAAAGTGTAATAAATCTCACGGGCTGGAAAAACATTCATGGCGGGCAGCTTGTCTCGACGGCCACCCCTGATCTAGACATTTTTAAACCTAATATATTATATTTTTGGACTTAGACCACTGTACCACCACTGTTATCAATATCATATGCAAACGAAATGGTTGTTATTGGGGACACTGAACAGTCTGTGCTCAAATACGTTTCCTAAGGGGGAAAACGAAAGGGTGTACGGCACAAAGTATATTTGCTTTTACCAACCCAACTCACTCTGTGTTTGATTTGCACGAATCGATATTTTATAACTCCAGATTGTTATTTTTTGGGATTTTTCCACTGGCTGTGTGGATGTTTCGGTAGTTATGTAATTGGTTGTGCAAGCATTCTCGCTTCACCGTGGATCAATCTTCTGTATGGATTGAGTAAACGTTGCAGGGTGTGAAATAGGCATGGATTTAAAAGGATGTGGTTCATTAAAAAGTTTTATCCTGTCAAAATGTTCGAATATGTGGTTGAACTTTGTTCAAGGAATGGAATCCCCATTTTTATTTTTGAATTTTAAAAATATGGATTTATATTAAAATACTTTAAATAAACTCTTATGGCAATGTATATTAGTATAATGCATTTACTGCCCATTGATTGACTATTATATTCTGCTTTGTTAATTTTTATCAGCTAAACTTTCAATGATTATTTTCAGTTCAGAAATTCCTCTTGTATCCCTAACTGTCCAGTTAACTTCATTAAATTTAAACAGAAAATCAAATACATTGTGACTATATCTTCTATTTTAAAAAAATTCCAAAGTCAAGAGGCAAAACTTAAGAACAAGTTAAAAGTCCTTTATATCAATCTGTAATAGTAATATTACAGTCTGTATAATATTTATTTGACTTCAAAAACAGATCTCTTTTACTATATCAGACTCATGAAGTCAAATTAAAAGCTCTCAGAAGAATTAAAATTAAAAACTTTCTCAATAGTGATAATAATGTATATCAGTCTATAAATATCTCTCAATATGTAATAGTAATATCAATACATAACAATTGTTCTTCCATATGTAATAATAATAACGATGTATAGCAATTGTTCTCCTCAATATGTAATAGTAGTATATTTGACTTCAAAAGTAGAATGTTTTTCGGTATCAGACGCACTAGGTCAAATTCAAAGCTAGCAGAAAAATTAAAATTAAAAGCTTGTAGAAAGGAAATATTATGCTGTTTCTAGATTTTAAAAGATCATGAACTGAATTTCCTTATTTTAATCTCTAAATAATAACTTTCAGAGAAATCTGAAGTATTTTTTAATTTGTTATCCTTGAGAACATTAACAAGAAGATTTTACTTTTTTTCACTAACATTCCTCGCTTTAAATCATAATGCTAAATAATCCTAAAGTATAGGTATTCGAAAAATAGTATTCTGAGCATAAAGTCCTAAAATGAAAGGAAATAGCTCGTTTTTCAAATGTTAATTAATTTTCTCCTATTAGTGGACTGCCAAAAATGCTTGGAAAGTGTCAAATCTTTATAAAATTGAAAGCATAATCTTATTTATCAAATAAACAAAACCACTCTTGGGCAAAATGTTATAAATATATTTGGAAAATCACTGAATATTATTATTTTCAAATCCAAATAATTTGATCTGAGCTATTTACCTCTAGGATGGCAGATACGTAGAAAATTTCATATTAGCTGGTATGCACCACGTGAGAAAGGGACTGCTACATTTACATGTTCTTTTCTTGAACATCAGTGGGTCTCTTGTCCTACTTCTGTATACCCTGAACAGTCCAGATATTTGTGAGGAGGATAAAAACGTTGCCTTCTGTGAATCTCAGGGGTAATGATCCGGCATTTGCGTGTCGTATAAG
This sequence comes from Caerostris extrusa, assembly GCA_021605095.1. NCBI lineage: Eukaryota > Metazoa > Arthropoda > Arachnida > Araneae > Araneidae > Caerostris > Caerostris extrusa. The sequence goes on along the minus strand of BPLR01004028.1, from coordinate 39,072 downwards.
AGGCTCAGAAAAATCACCAGGCGAAATACTTTACACTTGTACCATCAAGTCACATCGATATTGAAACAGCGACTGCAATTGACTCTTCCATCAGATTCAAACCTCAATCCTCTTACCCGCTAGAAACACACATTACTATTGAATCACAAGTCGTATCCAGTCTGATACTTTGACCCATATCGTGCCACTACAATTTGAACAAATATTTCCTAGACTTGAATCTGGAAAAACTTTAGCTTTCCTTCCCTCCACATCGATCCCAACGAAAGGACATTCCTGCCAACTAATATATTGCGTTTAACCACAGTATATACATGGAGGTTTCGGTTTCGAAACATAATAAGTCTTCATTACTAACATGTAATCCCCCAGACTGCTTAAGCTCACAAATAATTCAATATTTAAACCATAATAATTCTTAATAAGATTCTGTAAGGTAAATTTTTCATTTGTTGTATTTTATGTTAAATGGTAGATTTTTTTTCCATTGTAATACAATAAAAATATAATTTGTTCATATAATTTCCTATTTTCATACTTCAAACTAGTAATTATTCGTTGGCAATAATTGTAAAGTTGTTTGGTTTTATTTTATTATTCCATTTCCAATATTTATTCGTTGAAAATATTTACAAAATTGCTGGGTATTATTCTTTGTTTTATACAAAATTAATGTAATAAAAATATGGATAAAAATAATACAGAAAAAAACAGGTAATATAAGTCTAAAAAAATTATACGTCTAATACAAAAATTATAAGTCTAAAACTATTTCCTTACAAATTGTCAATAAAGCAGAGCACAAAATAAAAACTTTCTTTTTACAGATAAGCCACACTATAAAATAATAATAATAATAATAATAATAATAAAGGTACAACAGCATTGCAGCACAATGGCCGACTTGCAATAAAATGTAAGTTTCATATTTAATTTGTTTGTACTTATCATTCTATAACATTTCAAAGAAGACAAAGTTCTTTTTGTGTCAAAAGGCAATCGCGATGAAAAGTACCACTAATTGTTTAGTTAAGCTAATAGCATCGCTACATTGGATCTAGAAAATGTCTGAATCAAGCCACGCTATCATCCAGCAGAGAGAATCTTATTTTACAATAACATTGTTGAAATCTGTAATCCTTATCTCTGTTTGACAGGCATTTTTTTGTACCATGTTGAGAAACCTTATGACATCCTATTGGCGATATTAAGACGAATATATTATTGCTTTTTTTCTCCATTCTTTCTGAAATATACAAGTAGCCAATGTGTGGCACTTTCTTATTTATTATATGTATTTATATACAGTGATCCGTAATGGTGATAGCAGCAATTGACTTAACGAATTGCACATAGATTGCTTATTATTAAAATAACTACAAGTAACATCAATTAGTTATTGCTTGTATATTTTTAACATTGAATTAAGTAACGCAGCTCTAACTACAGCTATAAGTGTCAAGATTAAACTATATCACGTAAGATATTCATGATGTTCTTTTAAAAGTTATCCTACACGTTGCATGTTATGTCTGTGTGTCGTTCATTTCATCATGTAAGAGATTCAAATTAATTTTTTTTCAGTATACATGTCATATACATGTATATCCATAAATATTATAATAGTTTTAATAGTTTAATCCTCAATACAAATCAATAAATCACAATGTTTATTAAATAGAATTTTTATCAAGATCTAGATCAATTTACTTCCAGCCTATAAATTATTTCCGGATGCAATTATGCACCTTCATTGATATTAAATCGAATTTATTTAAATGAGCGAAATGTATATCTATCAATAAAAACATTCTTTCAATTATAAGATTTTTTTATAACATTTTTCTACTTTTTACTACAAACCCAAATTAAAATCTCATTTTCGATTCCCTCCCTTGGATATTAAGAAAACCAAATGGGTAAATTTACGCATCCATTATTTCATAAACGTTAGATAAAACTCCCACCATCTTTCTGGTATCACTTTCATCTTAATTAAAAGGATAATCAACAACAACTTTACTCACCAACGACAATTTCCCAAAACAGAAAACTCAATAGATTATGCGTGGACCCAAAATTTTTCGTTATCAGTGTTCATAACAATAAACGTTCCGTACTTTCTAAGCTTTTGGCATAAAAAAATTATTAAAAAAAATGTACTACATACGAATGCGAATAGACCAAAACTGAAGCAACATTTTATGTGAAAACATAAAGATAAGTCGATCAATAAAAAGGATGGGATAAATAATCTCTTTCATTATTTTTTATTCCTTCCTATTCTCCGAATCAGTCCTTCGCTGAAGCACCCTATTTCACTATCTTCAGCAAGAGAAAAAAAAATCAATTGTGCTCATTAGGAGATGCATCATCGTATGTTTTGAAGTTTTCCCTCCCCAGCCTAGATCCAGTTTTTGATCTGGAATTACTATGATTATTTTCCCTTCGTAAGGGATTTTAACGATCCTCCGGAATCTTCTCGTAAACACTGCAGAGTTGGAAACAAATTATCATTCCCATTGAATTCGTTTTCATTATTTCAGGAGGATAAAAAGAGTTTTTCCATGTGTTTATTTTCCGTTTAGGAAATAAAACAATGCGCGTTTGTTGCTTAAAACATCCATTCGTTGTTGGAGCAAACATGCTGGCTTCGTGTTTCTCTTCTTTTGGTTCGGCATCAAATAAAACTCTAATGATAGACTATCAGTGCCTGGTATAACGCTAATGATGTTCGGAAACGAGAAGTAGTTCTTCAATTAAGGCAAACCCGATTTCGTTAGAGTGGGTTTTGAAATAAATTGGAATCAAATAGCATGAATAAATAATCTTTGGTAAATAAATTTTTCAGAACGTACTCCAACTTACTGTACTTGTAATAATAATTTATCAGTTAAATATATATTTGTCAAATGTCCAAGATATATATATTAATAATAATTTAAACTCAGTATTTTCAATTTATAATTTAAAATACTTAATTGTCATTATAGTTATTGTAATTATTATTATTATTATTATCACCAACATTGTTTGTGAAACAGAAATAAGTTAACATTAATCTAATGAATCGATTAGTTAAAAAGAAATAATCTTGAAAATAAATGCTTACTTTTAACCACTTATTGCTATAATGAGTATATTTTTGCTTGCAAATGTAATTTTTTGACACACTAACATAAAGTTATTTTTTATTAATAGTTATTTTACAAGTTCAGAAGAAGATGTACAATTTTTTTTTTTTAATAATTTCTTAAAAATAAATGGGGGCCATACATTTAAATCATTTGAAAGTACCAAATAATCAGAAGTAAGTTAATTACATTAAATACAGGCGCCAGTAAGATAAAGTTGCATATGCTTAAATAAATTAAACTTTTTCTGTTAACTTTCATTATTATTTTATATTTCATTACAATTTTATGATTGCCAATATGCAAGAAGTTTTGAAACACACATTTTGGGACATCATGAACTTAATTAATATAGGAAGCAACTATATTGCACGTATACTATTCGAAAGCTATTTTAGATTAATCAGGAAATTCTAGAATCTCGACAAATATAGTGGAACATCCTGTTTACTTCCACTAGGGGAAGAAATGGAAATGTTATACATTTCTTTGTCTGAAATAATCTCGGTATTCTTGCCCAGAACATAGCTGTAGCAAATTTAGCCATCTATCAAAGATTTAAAAATGAATCTCAATCATTGACTTCATGTCAAACTGCCACGATTACGTAAAAGAACTCTTACTTGACACGCTCGCATCTGTTTTATTCATAACATCCTCCAACTTGCTCTGCTTGTAATAATAATGTATCAATTAACCATATATTAGACCGATTGTCCAAGATATAAGATATAATTAAAGAGTCAGCCTTTTTGGCATGCATCATTCTATCTTGTCTGATTTGCTGGCAGATACTACTGTTTTGCAATAAATTTGTAGAGATCGAAGAAATTCCTAATAAATCTAAAATAGCTTTCGAATAGTATATGCACAATATAGTTGCTTCACATATTCAGCAAGTTCAGGAAGTCCCAAAAATGTGTATCAAATAAAACTATAATGATAGACTATCAGTGCCTAGTATAGCGCTAATGATGTTCGAAAACGAGTAGTTCTTAATTAAGGCAAACCCGATTTCGTTAGGAGTGGGTTTCAAATAAATTGGAATCAAATAGCATGAATAAATAATCTTTGGAAAATAAATTTTAAAGTATGTCATTGATAGAAAAAAATAATGATCACAAATCGAAAAAATATCTAAAAAAGTTAATAAATGTATTTTCTCACCTTATTTTCTTAATTTAAAATGTACTTACAAAGAAAAAAATATTTTCTATAAAAATGTATTCAAAAGACTGCGTATAATAATACAAATTATACCAGAATCATATTATTATACGTGCGTAAAATAATAATATAGTTCCAACCATTTTTCCAACCTTTTCCAACCATTTTTTTTAAATAATGCAAAAAATTTAAAAAAATTAAAAAAAAAAATATTAAATTATAAATTTATGATGGTGATATTCGTAAGTTTAACTGACAAAATTAATGAATTTAAATTTAATGAAATAAATTAAAATTAAAATAAATGAATTGTTGATCTGTCAGCTTTTAAAGTTTAAAATAACATTTACATATCATCTTCTCAAAGATTGTGTCTCAGTTGCGTAGATGATATAGTGTCTCAGAGATATAGAGATTATTAACAAATTTTTAGAAAAAGTTTCAGCTATTTAATTTTTTTCTCATGAATTAGTTTCAAATTAAAGTTCAATCATTTAATAACATAGCAATCCGTAATTAGGTGTACTTTAGAAATTTATGTTTACCAGGTCAAAGTTACAACAGATAAACGGATACTAAAAAATTATAAATAGATACAAAAAATTTTATTTCAAATAATAATATTACCAAAGATTTTTATTCCATAAGATTACATATTTTCTATGCTTTTGCCGAATTATTTTAAAAAATGTTTTGTGTATTTCCATCCTAGAATTTTTGTTATTAAAAACTGTTCTCATAATTCAAAAATAAATTCTTCCTGTAAATTTTTATCTAATCTTGAGTTTGTAGGTAGTTTTATTTTTAAATCATGACAAAGCATTTTTAATAACAAAAACTATAGAATGAAAATACACAAAATATTTTTATAAAAATTTATATAGATAATATAGAGATAATTCGGCAAAGGGATGGAAAACATACATCATACATATGTATATATATATATATATAAACAATAAGGACCATGAACATAAAAATCAAATTTTGAAACATCCTTTATATTTAAGATACAGGTGGAGATGTCAAAAATTTGAAAATACACTCATGTCCATAAATTAAAGATAATTCAGAAACACACAAAAACTGAACTCTAAAATAAAAAATTTCACCTGTAGAATTATCATACTCATCTTGAAGAAGAATATGCAAATTACAGGAAACCACCAGATGGTGCGGATAGTACGTCACAATGACGAGAGTGTAAGAGAGGGGTATATAAGGAATGGTGGCAAAGAAGTAAAATTGTTCACAAGCGCTTTAAAAGCCTTTCAGTGCAATAACCGCATAGTTATGGCACAAAGGAAGCATTTGGATGATTTTTACTTGGTAGAATTATCGGACGACTGGAATGTGGACGTACCCAGCTGGAAGTATTCGAGGAACTTGAATCGCCCAGAGTGTCATCTCCAGGCTTTGGCAACGATTCCAAGATGATGGTAATGTGAGTAGATGTTGCAGCAAGGTCGCTGCCAAAAGAAACAGACGGAGCACAGCATCAGACCTGTCTTGTCAGCTCTCTTCAGCCACCGGTACGACAGTTTCAAGGCAGACCGTGTACAGACGCTTAGGGCGCATTGGTCTATATGCTCGTAGGCCTGTCAGATGTGTTCCACTTACCGCAACTCACTGTCGCCTGCGATTAACCTGGAGTAGAGAGCATGCATTGTGGACACCGCGACAGTGGTTTTGTGATGTTGTTTTCCGACGAGTCCAGGTTTAGTTTGCAGTCTGATTCTCGCCGGACTTTCATATGGAGAGCGCCAGGTAACCGTTACCACCAAGAGAACACCATTGAACGACACCGTTACGGTGGTGCACGATGGCTCGTTTTGGGAGAAATTATTCTTGGTTCCAGAACTGACCTGCATGTTTAGAGCTTAACGATGACAGGCCTCATCTATCGGGATGTCATTCTGGAACAACATGTACGTTTGTTTTGGGGCGCCATGGGTGCTGAATTTCTGTTTATGGATGACAACGCCCGTCCTCACCGTGCAAACATTGTAGACGAATGCCTTCAATTGGAGGATATCCCCGTATGGATTGGCCAGCATACTCAACTGACTTGAACCCAATAGAGCATGTGTGGGATATGCTTGGCCGACGAATTGCAGCCCGTCAACCCCCTCCCACCTGTCAACCGGAACTTCGGAGGGCATTACTTGATGAGTGGTGTATTATTCCCCAAGATCAGATTGATAATTTGATACTCAGCATGCCTAGGCGTTGTATTGCATCGTCGTTGTATTGCCTGTATTGCATCGTCGGGAGACATACTCCATATTAACCATCATATTTACCATGTTATATTGTTTTTTGTAAATAGGTTTTTTTTTAATTTGCTCAGGGAGTAAAAATCGCAATTTTTATTAATTGTCAAAGATATAGCATCTTTTTTGCTCTTTACCTTTTGTTTAAAAAATAGACTTTACAAATAAGTCAAATTTGTTTTGCTTCTGTCTCTTTCTTTGCCTGAACTTCATTGTCCTTAATTTATGGACATGAGTGTAGTTTGAAGAAACAATAAAAGGAAATTACAAAAAATGCTAAGGTGTGGTTAGAGAGTTAATAACTGCTACAATAATTACATTTTACACACAAAATTGACGATAATTATTACAATATAATTTGTTTACAATTTGTGTATAGCGAATACCAGTAGTAGCTTTTCTCGTGCAAAATGGTCGGGTTTTTCATTCCTTTTTTTTTCTAAGTTTCTGTATTCATATGCTTTTTTTATATATATATTTTATATATATATATATATATATATATATGATATTATATATAAGTACAGCAATTTTGATTTGAATTTTTAAACATATATTTTATTATTCTAACATTTATTCTCTATTTTATTTTGTTTCTGTTAAGCATTGAAGCACTATACGTTAGGCTTCAGAATTCTTAAAATGCCTTTCGTTTTCAAATTTTCTTTTAGTGGTATATTTAAGATCATTACTTTCTCGAAAAACGAAATAAGAGTACGAGTTAGAAGTTTACAGTCCACATAACCCAATTTCTCCGATTTAGTAAGAAAAGAAAGCCCATTCCCCGAATTTCGATTTTGAATTGTAACCTCCCTTCTTAGAGGCCAATAACGCTTCATTTGTAAAAATCGAATTTATCTCCAGTCATAGAAATAGGATTACTACGAGGAAAAAGAACGAAAGAGAAAACAACACAAGAAGACCATCTCCAGCACAGAAGTTTCCAGAAAACCGTCTTTTGTTCTCATCAAGAAATATTCGATTCGACTTCTGTTTTCCCAGATCTATTCGATTTATTTTCGAACGGCAAGGGGAGCGGAAGGCTGGGGGAGGCAAACAAAAACGTTTTTTCAAAAAGTGAAGGCAGGTGAAGTCCATCCCTTCACAAAGGGACGGGTCAGAAGGAAGAGCTTTTTCGTGTTCTTCCCTTTAAATACGGCTGTGGCGTTGACATGTACTTAGCATTTGTCAGCCTCGCAGGAATAAAACAAGTAAAGCATTTCAGGAATTCTTTTTCCTGGCAGAAAATTCCTGTAGAATTTTATTCCTTGGTGGGAAAATGAGCATGCCCGCCGTCCATTAAGCAAACATGTTTCCATTGTGGTTAATATAAATAAATTCTGCTTAGTGGGAAGTGTCCAGCTAGATAAAGAACAATAAAATAAATTGATTTTTTTTTAAAACGAAAGACTAAAAACATTTTGTGTTGTAAATCAACCCCATTTGTGGTCCACTGAGAATGCGCAAACAAATGTGCAAGAAGAAAGCCGTTATAATTCTTTTTGGTGGCATTTACTATAAGCACTGCTTTGTAAAATGTGTATACGGTTTGGAGATCGTGACAGAGTTATGCATGTACATTTATGCTACCAAACGAAATGATTTTGTGTGTATGCATGGAATAAGCCCAATAAATTAGTAGGTTTCAATGTCTTTTCGTTGAGATCCAGGTGGAGTAGAGAATCTTAAAAATGAAATCCATGGGATTGTTCGTTGAAAATTGTGGTGGTACCACATTAGCTTATTGTATAAGATTTGCTTGATTCATGCCCTACACTAGGGTCTATTTACGCAATTAGTACCAAAAAGAGCTGCGGAGCTTGAATATAGGTTTGACTTCTCTCCTTACGGTAGTTTTTTGCACACTTTAGGCTAATTAGTCAGGGACCTACAGTATTTTTCTTTTTTTTTTATTGAAAATAAAAGACTAAACCCATTTTGTGTCGTAAAGCTAACTCCATTTGTGGTCCAGTGAGAATGCGTAAACAAGTGTGCAAGAGAAAGTCGGTATGATTCTTCTGGTGGCATTTATTATAAGCACTGCTTTGGAAAATGAGTACACTCTTTGGAATTCGTCACAGAGAGTTGCCCATGTACAGTTAGGTTACCGAACCGAAAACGTTTGTGCCTATGTAGGGAATAAGCACAATAAACAATAAGATCAACAAATTTATCAGGCTCTTTTTTAAATAAAATGCTAAAAACATTTTGTGTTGTAAATCTAACCCCATTTGTGGTTCACTGAAAATGCGTAAACAAGTGTGGTGCAAGATGAAAACAGAACTGGTGACGTTTACTATAAGCCCTGCTTTGGAAAATGAGTACCATTCTTTGAAGATCGTCACAGAACACATGTACAGTTAGATTACCGAACCGAAAACGTTTGTGTGTACAGGAAATAAGCACAATAAATCAATAAGTTTCAATATCTTTTCGTTGATCTCCGGTTGGAGAGGAGATTTTTAAAATGAAATTTTTAAAATTGTGGTGGACATTAGTGTTATGAAGAAAACTTGCCAGACTCGTTCCCTATCTGCTACTTATACGATTAGTGCCTATATTTACATTTAGTCAATCGTAGTTAATATATTTGATGGAACTGAGTAAATCCTTTCAAACTTTTTACTCTAAATCCATATTTATTAAGTTAGTGTTGATCAAATTTAAAATTGATTATTATTTTAAAATTGTTTGCATATACAATATTGATATAAGAAATAAACTAATAATAAGAGTAGGAGGGTAGAATCTTAAAAAATGAAATTCCTGGGGTTACTTTTTTTTTTAATTGTAATTGTACGACATTAGTGTATTCTAGAAGACTTGCCTGAATCACACCTTGTCTGCTGTTTGGGTGATTAGTGCCAAAGAGAATTGTGCAACTTGCTTGTGGGAGGTTTTCAAATCTGCAGATGGTTAATGTTGTAATCACTGCTTTTAGAAAAGATGACGATGGTGACAACATGCGCATAACATCTCATCGCCTGGCAATTTCTTCGAACTCAAAGAAGTTACCCTTAAAAGTTACCCTTCATGAAGGCATTACATCTTTACATATTTATGAAGATGATGCTGGCACTACTTAATTACATCTGCCATCATGAAGATATCCGCCTAATGAATTAATATGCTTAGTGAGCAAATATCCTAGCAGTGTATAAAAATTTGTGAATCTATTATGCCGCTATATGCTCCAGTTACATTTAGTCAAGCTTAATTAATATATTTGATAAAACTTGAGTAAATTTGGTTTGAGTAAATCCTATCAAAATGTTTACTCCTAATATATAATACCAGATTTATTAAGTTAATGTTGTTCAAATTTATGATTGCTTATTATTTTAAATTTATTTTCATATACAATATCGATGCAGGAAATAAAGCAATAAATTTTATGAAACTTTTTATCATTATTTTTTTTTATTTTATTTTTATATGTTTAAAATCTTTTATATGTTTTATAGTTTTTAAAATCAATAAAATATATGCTTGCATGATAATTACAATTAATTTTACTTTTCATAATGAATAAAGATTCAACAAATCAGTAAGTCACTTATTTGTATTCCGAATTTCGTCATCACATTTTTTAATATAAAGTTATCTTTCGCTTAAATATTTTACAGAACATGAAATATTTTGACTTTCCAATAAAATTGTTTGATATTTAACTGAATTTAAAATATTGCTTTAGACCTAATGATGATAGTATAGCGAGTGTTTAAAGACAAAATTACATAGCTATTAATTACAATACTTCAATTAGTATCAATTAAATAAAAATTCAAATGAGTTTTACTTTAAAAAATGTCGATGTCCAGATTGTAAACTTTTCGTATAATATTTTCTGACTATTATTATTCATTGCACAAAATAATGCGAAAAACTGAAATTTTTTAAATGTTCACGAAAAAAGAGTAAAATTTGTTGAATTGAAACTTGTGTTGTCAGATAAACATTATGGAAATGAGAATACAAAAACAATAGTTTAAAAAATGGATGACAAAAAATTGGTCAAAAAATCTTTATTTATTAGTGGCACATTTAAATAATGAGTAATAGATAAAAAAAAAAAAATCCAAAATAATTTCCTATTGCACTTGAAATTGATCGTCCTTATTTCTACGAAGAATACAACACAGCTTATAAGAATAACAACGAATGAGAATTTTTTTTTTTTTTTCGAATATACTAGCATCATCTTGAGATTTTTAGTGTTATTGTTCTCGTTCATAAATGTGTAAAAAAATGATTGATGAATATAAGACCCATCAGATTTCTAAAAAATTATTCTCCACTCCAGTTTTTTTACAAGCTCAGAATTTTTTGTAAGCCATATGGCTCATATTTGTTATGAACACGAATACTTAACTTCCTGAGCACTCAATATTTCTTAAAATAATATCCTTGCATTTCTTCTAACTATGCATAAATGAAGGCAACATCGTTTTTTTTCTATCTATTCAAATTCCTACAATTGGCAATATCGACTATTTCAATTACATTCCAATGTGAATTTTTTTCTTTTTATGGAATGCGTTTTTAGCCTTTTTGACCCTATCCTTTAATTTTTCAACGAAAATTTTCACTAAGACAAACTTAAATTTAATTTTAATTAACTTAAATATTAGTAAAATAATAACTCAATATTTCTTAAAATCTTATTCTTTTATTCCCAAGTATGCAAAATGAGAACAACATCGATTTTTTTTTAGCTATTCAAATTCCTAAAATTAGCAGCAACCTCTATTTCAACTACATTTCAATGATTTTTTTTTTCTTCTTTTGAATGAATGTTTTTTCATACTTTTTGATCGTTTCTTTAACTTTACCAACGAAAATTTCCCTAAGATTTAAACTTAAATTTAATTTTTAATCAACTTAAAATGTTAATAAAATAATTTTTTGCAATTATATCTTTCATTGCTTTAAAATGTTTTTCAGTGGATCTTTTACGGTATCATATTTTGCTCATAGATTCTTCAACAGTTTATTCAGGCAATAATTTAATCTTTATACAAGCTGTAAATTTTTTTCATAGATTCTTTAATAGTTTATTCAGGCAATAATTTTAATAGTTATGCAAGCAATAATTTAATCTTTATACAAATTTTTGTCATATAATTTTTATCTTCAAGCAATAATTTAATCTTGATAAAACTGTTTTTTATCTTCCTATAACGTTCTTTTCTATTTTTCTAATAAATTGAAACTAGCTTACGTATCTTTGTATTTTATTCAGATGATTAAAATTAAATTTGTGATTAAAAACCATACGTAAAATCAATTAAAACACAAATTTTATTCACCTCCTTTTTTTTTTTTTTCTCAATTAATTTAAAGTTACTTAGATAATAAATGTAGTCCAGTTTCAGATTAGATGCAAAGTTATAGAATTGGAGGATCTCTTCCAGAGAAAACGGATGGGAATCGAACTTGATTTGATTCCTGCACTAATCATTAAACTTGGCCCATTTACCCGACCTCTTAATTGCTTAGTTTAGATTTCTAATTGATCATTCTCATCATTAACCTATCCTGGAAGCCTCAATTTAAAACCATCAGCTGCAGATTTCAAAAATTTATTCCCAAAAATTCATTCCCATTCTTGAAGCAATAAAAGATTCAATCCTGAAAACAGAAGTTCATGTGAAACGTTTTGTGTTTATTAATGATTATATAAATGCTTCCTTTATTTTATTCTTCGTTGTCCTTGGTTTTGATGCGGAGATTAACCCAAATTATTTCATATAAACTATAAATTGAAGGTATGATTTTAACATTCAGTTTTTGAAATCCTATTTTTATTTCATGATAATCAATATATCGTACTTCATTTTACATTTGTTGGCTATCTCTTTTATATAATAATAATAATTCCAATATTTGCATTAATATTAAAATATAACATAGTAAATGGATAAGTTGACTATTGTGATTTGATAAATAAAAGTTTGGCACCTTTTTATTCATATGACTGCAACACGGAGAAAGATAAAGATTTATCACAGTATTTCCTAAATCTATTTGTCGTACCACCCCGTATTCAGAAAAAAATTACTCAGCATCCTTCCTCTTCCATTCAGAAATCTCCTGTCATTAGCGAATAAACACATAGTTAAAAACAGAAAATAAAATACTTAGGTTATAGGCCTTAAATTAATTCAATTTGTATATAATATGTAGATAAAATTTGTGTTATATACTCTAGGTATCATCATTTGAACCCTAGAGAACGTTACACCTATTTATAGCATAGTATTCTCAGCAAGACATTACACTCCTATGGCTGTTCCCGGCCCGGTATTTTGAAAACTAAATGTTTTCTCAGACGTCTACGTATGCAATATGCAGTAAATATAAAAAAAAAAGAAATTCAAATAGATGACACATTTAAAGATAAAGTGTTGGCCCTCCAATGGTTTGTTTGTACAAATAAATTTTTACCATTAATTTAATACTAGAACATAAGGAATGTAGTAAAACACACAGTTCAACTTAAAACGGGGCTCTGTTAAAAGGTCTGCAGAGTCAAGTTGGATTAGCAGACTCACCAACTTATCCACCTTTGCTAGATTATTTCTGACATGAGTGAGGGTCACTTAAATTACTGTCCTGGGTTTATTGACTTAGTGATTGTAAATACTTCAAAAGACTATAATTCTTTTGTGTGTGATTCTGAACTGTATTGGGCTGTCCATCATAGAATTATGGCTGCCATGCCTATATCTGGTGTAGAATAAAATAAAATGAATAACTTACAAAATGCAAAAATTTAATATTGTACCGTTCTCCCCCTGTTGCGTTTAGGAGAAATGGTTAATAGGCATCGAGACTCTCATCCGAGATGAAGTACGACAACATTACCTCAGAGATGTTTAGTTTACAATCTCTCATCCCGAGAGGAAACATCATTTTTTAGCTTAGAAGTGGAATCCTTCAACAAAATTTTTAATTAGATGTTTTTAAATATGTTAATTATTGTATGTGTATGTGGTGTTTGTGTGAATGCAAACAAAGCTTTGTGTTCTACAATATTTTATTATTTTTATAAAATACATAACATAAATAATTCATAAAAGGATAATATACATCACGAATAATTTGTACTAGATATAAATAAATGGATTATTGACATACTATTTATTTGGAAAATTCTTCAAGTTGATAAATTATTATGTTGAGTAACGGATAAAAGGAATACTTTCTTAGAAAAGTGCTATTCCTTTCTTCCTCAAACAACCGAACAAAGCTACCAAAAATAAAATATTGAAAACGAGTGAAACTAAAATCGTTAAACAATGCACGAAACATTTTTTTTTTTTTCTTCTTCGATTTCGCTTCAGTCTTTTCTCATTAGCACGCTCTCTTTCTGTAAACACACTTCTAGAAAACGAGCCAAAAATAGTTTCTTCGAGTCTCTTTCTAATTAATAGGTTATTACCGAGGAGGCATTTAAATTACTAAATAATTCTGAAATATAAATGACTTTGAGAAATTATTTTTTCAATCAGTAATTATCAGTTACTTTTCATTATTAATGAGAGCGCCCTCTTCGGGCGTTTTCAGAAAGTTCTGAAGTTTTCTGGGAAGTATCTTTATTTTTAAGGAATAATTTTCTGCAGAGTTTTGGAAGAAGCTGAACTAATTATAATTTTGTTCTCAAGTGAAGTTTGTAATTTGATTACATTACATTTGACTGCAGAAAAAAATATAAATACAATAATTATTGTAATTAATTCAGTTGTTCTAGTTATAGAATAGATAATTCAATTTTTTAACAATAAATTGATGTAATTAAATAAAATTATAGTAAGTCTGTTTAAAAAGAATAAATAAGTTTAATTAAATGAGATTTTCTCTCGTAATATTTTATTCATGTTTATTTAGATTTATTTAATTAGTTTAAATCTTTGCCAAGTTTAGTAACAGATATAGTAAGATTTATATTGTAACAAAGAAAACTATTAAAAATTGACTAATAAGTTGATAAATTATTATGTTGAGTAACGGATAAAAGGAATACTTTCTTAGAAAGGTGATATTACTTTTTTCCTCAAGCAACCGAATAATGCTACCAAAAGATATAAAATGGCGGTCATGCCACAGTCTGGAAAAAGGTTAAATAAATGAATAACATACAAAATATAAAAATGTAATATTTTATTATTTTTATAAAATACATAATATAAATAATTCATAAACGGATAACATACGTCATGAATAATTTGCACTAGATATAAATAAATGGATTATTGACAAAGTATTTATTTGGAAGATTCTTCAAGTTGATAAATTATTATGTTGAGTAAAGGACAAAAGTAATACTTTCTTAGAAAAGTGCTATTCCTTTGTTTCCTTAAACAACCGAACAAAGTTACCAAAAAAATAAAATGACGGTTATGCCTATGTCTGAGTAGGATAAATAAATGAATAACATATACAAAATATAAAAATGTGATATTTTATTATTTTTATAAAATAATAATGTAAATAATTCATATAAAACGATAATATACATCCCGAATAATTTGTACTAGATATAAATAAATGGATTATTGGCATACTATTTATTTGGAATATTCTTCAAGTCGATAAATTATTATGTTCAGTAACGGATAAAAGGAATACTTTCTTAAAAGTGCTATTCCTTTCTTCCTCAAACAACCGAACAAAGCTACCAAAAAATAAAATATGAAAACGAGTGAAACTAAAATCGTTAAACAATGCACGAAACATTTTTTTCTTCTTCTTCTTCGATTTCGCTTCAGTCTTTTCTCATTAGCACGCTCTCTTTCTGTAAACACACTTCTAGAAAACGAGCCAAAAATAGTTTCTTCGAGTCCCTTTCTAATTAATAGGTTATTACCGAGAAGGCATTTAAATTACTAAATAATTCTGAAATATAAATGACTTCGAGAAATTATTTTTTCAATCGTAATTATCAGTTACTTTTCATTATTAATGAGAGCGCCCTCTTCGGGCGTTTTCAGAAAGTTCTCAAGTTTTCGGGGAAGTATCTTTATTTTTAAGGAATAATTTTCTGCAGAGTTTTGGAAGAAGCTGAACTAATTATAATTTTGTTCTCAAGTGAAGTTTGTAATTTGATTACATTACATTTGATTGCAGAAAAAATATAAAGACAATAATTATTGTAATTAATTCAGTTGTTCTAGTTATAGAATGGATAATTCAATTTTTTTATAAATAAATTTATATAATTAAATAAAATTATGCATGTTTATTTAGATTTATTCAGTTAGTTTAAAGTCTTTGCCAAGTTTAGTAACAGATATAAGATTTATATAGCAACAAAGAAAAAAATGAGAACAATACTTGCAATTATTATTTTATCTGCATGGAAATTGAATTAATAATAAGGTTAAGTAACAATGTTAAGTAAATAAGTATAAATAATTAGGTTAAGTAACAATGTTAACTAAAAAGTATAAATAATAAAGTTAAGTAGTAATATTAAATAAATAAGGTTAAGTAACAATGTTAACTTAATAAGTTTAAATAATAAGGTTAAATAACATTACGAAATAAATAAGTATAAATAATAAGGTTAAGTAATTCCGATTTTAACATTTTATATCATGAAATTAAATTTTTTTATCATAATAAGTTACATGAAACTGCTGTATTTTAAATATGAGTTTGAGCTTTAAAATTCAAAACTCTTGAAACACTCGCACAAAAGCATCATATTCACAAAAGCCTTATTTCTTCTTACCACACATTTTAAAGTTATTTAAAAATATATATACAGTTGTATATTTTTCTATTAATATTTCAGAAAATAATTACGGAAAAAGTATCTGGCTTAAAATTTCTAAACTTATATAAAAAATTTTAAATTTAATTTTTTAATTTTCAAATTACAGTTATCTTTATTGGAAATCTACATGAAAAGTTTTGAACAATAATTGCATGGCATTAACTGCTTTTTATTTCAAAAATCAAAAGACCTTTAAAGACAAAGGCCTTTTAACATGTACATATGATCGCACGCATGTGTGTGGATTTTTTTTTAAATAATATATAAAATATGATGAGAAATATATTAATAATACACTCATGTCCATAAATTAAGGATAATTCAGAATCACACAGAAATTGAACTCTAAAATGAAAATTTCACCTGTAGAATTATCACACACATCTTGAAGAAGAATATGCAAATTACAGGAAACCACCAGATGGCGCTTATAGTACGTCACAATGACGAGAGTGTAAGAGAGGGGTATATAAGGAATGGTGGCAAAGAAGTAAAATTGTTCACAAGCGCTTTAAAAGCCTTTCAGTGCAATAACCGCATAGTTATGGCACAAAGGAAGCATTTGGATTATTTTTTATGTGGTAGAATTATCGGACGACTGGAATGTGGACGTACACAGCTGGAAGTATCCGAGGAACTTGGAATCGCCCAGAGTGTCATCTCCAGGCTTTGACAACGATTCCAAGATGATGGTAATGTGAGTAGATGTTACAGCACAGGTCGCTGCCAAAAGAAACAGACGGAGCACAGCATCAGACCTGTCTCGTCAGTTCTCTTCAGCTACCGGTACGACAGTTTCAAGGCAGACCGTGTACAGACGCTTAGGGCACATTGGTCTATATGCTCGTAGGCCTGTCAGATGTGTTCCACTTACCGCAACTCATTGTTGCCTGCGATTAACCTGGAGTAGAGAGCATGCATTGTGGACACGGCAATAGTGGTCTTGTGTGATGTTTTCCGGCGAGTCCAGGTTTAGTTTGCAGTCTGATTCTCGTTCGACTTTCATATGGAGAGAGCCAGGTACCCGTTACCACCAAGAGAACACCATTGAACGACACCTTTACGGTGGTGCAGGATGGCTCGTTTGGGGAGGAATTATTCTTGGTTCCAGAACTGACCTGCATGTTCAGAGTGTAACGATAACAGGCCACATCTATCGGGCTGTCATTCTGGAACAACATGTACGTTTGTTTCGGGGCGCCATGGGTGCAGAATTTCTGTTTATGGATGACAACGCCCGTCCTCACCGTGCAAACATTGTAGACGAATGCCTTCAATTGGAGGATATCACCCGTATGGATTGGCCAGCATACTCACCGGACTTGAATCCGATAGAGCATGTGTGGGATATGCTTGGCCGACGAATTGCAGCCCGTCAACCCCCTCCCACCTGTCAACCGGAACTTCGGAGGGCATTGCTTGATGAGTGGTGTAATATTCCCCAAGATCAGATTGATAATTTGATACTCAGCATGCCTAGGCGTTGTAAGGCCTGTATTGCATCGTCCGGGAGACATACTCCATATTAACCGTCATACTAACCATGTTATACTGTTTTTTGTAAATAGGTTCTTTTTTTTTTGAAATTGGCTGCAGGGAGCAATTTTCGCAATTTTATTAATTATGTCAAACATATAGCATCGTTTTTGCTCTTTACCTTTTGTTTAATAAATAGACTTTACAAATAAGTCAAATTTGTTTTGCTTCTGTCTCTTTCTTTGCCTGAACTTCATTATCCTTAATTTATGGACATGAGTGTAGATATTAAAAATATAGGTTATCTAAAAAATACAAAAATGAAAAAAAATTGAATCTCCTAAGTCTTCAAATAACCATTAGCTTTTTAATCTATCCAGAAATGGCTTTTTTAATTTATTTAACACCATTTTCTACAATAAATTTGTCCGGTTTATGCAAGTAATAAGAACTGTCTTAAATACGTTGTAACTGCATTTTGATAAAAAAATTAAACAGTAATAAAATTTATCGAAACTTATATCGATTTAAAGTTGTTACACCCGAGTATCATGTGCCCTCAAGTTTGAAAAATTAGAAACATAAGTGCTTACTTTAAAGACCAATGGTGACCAGCAATTCGCAACCGTATGATCTTAAACTATTTTTTTCTAGATAATTTGTCACAACAAATTTTTAAACAAGTCCAACGAATTTAAAATTTCATAACAAAATTTTGCTAGTTGATTGTTGTAAATTATGTTCGAAAATGTAAAAGTTCAAAATTTATTAAATGCTGTAGTTTGTTTTTTCACTGCATAAAATCTAACTTTAATTTGTATTGTCCTATATCATTCTTTCTGACAAACATTATGAATATTAAATCAGTTAATATGTTTAAAATTTCCAAAGAAAACTGCATCATAATGTCAACATGTCATTCAGTCAGTGAAAAAAAAGAAATTTTTGCTGTATAAGATCTTTAGATTAAAAAATGTCTATTTAAAAACTTAGGAAAACATCCATATAACAAATCTGACAATGACCAATATGTTGCTCAAATATACACTAATTTATCCTATTAAATAACTAAAAGTAAAGAAGAAAATTTAGCCCATGAATTTTTCTTCCCATTTCAGTCAAAATGACTCTTTAAATATGCGCTATGGTTGAATTAGAATTGCAACCTAAACGTTAATGTTCCAAATACATAATATCGTAAAATTTTATGTATGCATTTAAAAATTTATAAAATTTCATAACTTGTCCTCTGAAAAAAAAAACTTCAGAGATTTTAAATTATGGCTTGAGTATTCAATGGGCAAGAGAAATATTTAATTTTTTTTAAATTTTAAACAATTTTAATAAGTAAAATATACATATTTATACAGCTATATAAATAAAAAAATATACATACATATACGGCCAATTGGCTAGTGCTCTGGCCTTTGCTGCCAAAGCTTTCAGGGTCGAATACTGGCGGTGCCATGGATGTTTGTTAATTCGGAAATCTACGTTGAACTGTAGGTCCCAGTTTACTCAGCCCAAAGTGTGTAAAAAATGACAGTAGAGCGGCAAACAAAGCCAATCTAAACTAAATATTAAAATGCAGCTTATTAAATTTTCCGATTCCAATGTCTGAATGTACTAACCATCTCAATCTTTATACATTAAATCGAAAGTTCATTAAGATATTAAGTAAAAAATGATGAATAAGGAACTTTAAGAAATTTTTCAAACTCGATAATTAAATAAAATAAAATTAAATCATTATTAGAAAGTTTTTCATGTAGATCTAAAATATTTTTTAATTAACTCCTTGATTTGCTTTGATAAAAAATTTTAAACTATGATGTAATTTTGCTAATTTAATTTGTGTGTATTTTTTATGTATGTTTCGACGTGTTTTCATCCTCAATAATATTTAAGCAGGCACTAGAAATTACGCTGTGAATCTTAATGATATTTTTTAAAGGAAATACTTAAAAATAAATTTATCTAATATAATTTTTTTATAAATACGAAAAAATTTGGAAAGATTTATTTATTATCATTACTTTATTTTTAATCTGTTTTGATAAACAATTAGTGTTTTCTTTTTATTTGGAAATACAAGCTATTCACTGAATTTAAAAACAGGAATAGGTCTGAGAAACTAAAAAAATATAGAGAAAATAATTTTTCATGATATTTTATCTTTAAACAGCTTAAATTTTAGACAATTTGATATTTTTCTATTAGAGAATATAAATAAAAGGCTCATAAATTAAAATCATATTGTTCTAAATTTAAATGATTTCAAAATTCGAAATTGTAGATCTGTTGGATAGGTTGTTAATTACCAAAGTCGAGCGTTGTTAATTATTTGCGTTTTATTATTTAATACTTATGAATAAAATAAAATTATTTGGGGAAACTAATTTGTATTTTAATACGAATAAATAATTTATAATGTTTATCAATGCTATAAAAATTTTAATTTTCTGCCAAAAAATAATGTATAAAATTACAATACAAAATCAATCATCGCATAAATTATTTTCCCTATGCATCATTTAACAATTTGAAAACATCTCAAATTCAAGACAACTTAACATAACTATATAAGTGAATTTAGCTATTAGATCAGTTGAATAGACATCTAATTATTATTTTTAAATTACCTGTTGTATACTTATTAACAATTAACTATTTCCATTAAAAGTATAATTGCATAAATTATTGTTTCAGAACAATATAAGTAGCATTACATCAATATTTTTATGCTACTGTTTGGAATAAACATCCTGTATTTTTTTTTCTTACGGGAAATGTTTTGGCATTTCATTCCCATGAGAGAGGAATGTATGTTATTTCACAAGTATAAAATAATCCCATAACATAAATTTGACAGCATAAAAGCAGTATTGTGGGTAATTATATTACATGCAATTAATGTTTTGCACGAATGAGAACAATCTGTCACTCTAATATGATAGCAGATATTCGGTAACATGTGTAATGAGACTCAGGAAATTAGCGAAAGTCTGTGCGACCTTCACAGATCAAAACAACTACAGATGGAATATGAACTAAATCATTAATTGTTCCATTGTGATTAGTGATAGACCCCGAGCTAAGAAATGTCTACTCAATGAGAAGTGAGGGAAGTTGTTACCCAAAGTGTTATCATGTGAGTCAGCCAAAAGTGTTACTTTTCTTTTTTTCCCTGTATATAAAGCGACAAAAATAGGCAGGCGTTTTCTGCCTGTTTTCAAAGTGCAGCCCTTTGGGGTTTCGTGAATAACGTCGTGCGATAACTAAGCTCTGCTGCAGACCACTTATTTTAGATTCGGCTTTAACTCGAGAACTCTGAAAATCTCTCAAGTTGGAGTGAACTGTACTTGTGATTTAATCGTGCATTTGTGAATCAAATTTTAAATCTTTATTTTTCACTTTTTGTAAATAATAAATTATCCTAATCCAGAGTCCTGCATTTGTATATATGTAGTGCTTGAAAATTAAAAATTAAAGTGTTCCTCCGATCCTGAAAGTGGCACTCTTCTTGAAGCCGTAATAGATCTAGTATATGCCGAGGCATTACAATCCTAAGAAACGACATATGAAAAATTGATCTTTCCTTCAAACCCAACAATAGAATTATTAGTTTAAAAATTAATCATACCCATCCCCGTCGTTGACATAAGAACCTTCAACTCTACTTTGTCTGTAGGGATACTAAACAGGGTATGCAATTAATCAGTTGATGTGAAAGAAAATAGCAATTAGTTTTATAAATGTTAAATACATTAATTTAAAACTCCATTAGAGAAATTATTGAATAACTTCCCAATAGTTTCTAAACTTAAAATTAAAACTGACTGACAATTATAAAACTCTTTTCACATTTACATAAAATATGGAAACTTCAAAATACTCTTCTCTTAAAAAAAAACGAGTTAACTGTTAAAGATTATGCACGTTTCAATTCTTAAACGCGACAAACCATTGGCATTTTTCCAGTTTCTTAGGGGGGAAAAAAAGCCAACCGAGAAAAAGTAACGAATTCTCCACACTTCAATTTCATTTATTTCTTCCTGAACACCAAAACGGAGGAAAATTTGACACTCCAATTTCCACTTACTCAAAGAACTAAAGAAGAAAACTGTGAATCTCCGTGCATTGCATTGCATCTTATTTCCCTTTACAAGCAGAAGAGTGTTCTTCCTTTTTTTCTTATGCTGTTGTTGTGTTTGATTTTACGTCCTACCAGAAACTTTTTGTGAGTTTCTTGGATGCCGAAGGGAAATTCGGATGCTTCTTGTCTGCTCATTGGTTCGTGTCCCGGACAGAATTCCCTGTTGAGTGCCTTAAGCAATGACAATCAAGATGAAGGAAAGCTCCAAGTAACATTTCCCTCTTTTTTTCCCCTCTATTTATTTATTTTGTAGCTTTTGTTTCCTTTTTATCCTCTCTTGCGATACTTTTGTGATGTTAGAACTTGTCAAACTAGGTGCTATCATCGAAGGGTTGGTGTTTTCTTTTCTTTTATTCAATATCCTACTTGGGGGAAAAAAAAGCGGAAATTCTGATGTTGCTGATGTTTGATTAAATTAACTGCTGTTTTACATATTTTCAGAAAATTGAAATTTTGTGTTTACCGCCAATTTAATCCACTGTAAGGGAACTTAACTGAAAAAAGCAACTTTTTTAATGCATTCAACTTTGTGAAATTCAATTAATGTAAAAGATATTATTCATCGTTTTGCTTTATTTACTTGTTTTTAATTTAATAAGACTCCCAAATTAGTTTATAGAAATTTAAAAACGAACACGAAATGTGTGTTGTTAAGAAAGAATATTTTTAATTACTATGTATAATATTCAAAATTCTCTGGTAATTTATAACTCATTTTCATAGAACCTTATAATTCAATGGAACAAAAAAGGCCTGGTGAATATCACTCTGTGTTTCCAAATCATGTGGGCTTATTATGAAACCCTATAAGTAAGACCAAACACAGATCCTAAGCGCACAAAAAAGTAGGCTGGATATTCTTTCCATTGGGCTGACAAAGGATTAAAGAGAGAGTGAACGAACCCACCAAATGTTAACCTTGAAAAGGTTTGTTCTAAAACGTGAGGATGAAATGTATAAGAATTGTAGCAGGGTAAATTGTGTTAATATAAGTAATTTTGGAAACTTTTAGTTTGCTACATACGTGCTGTTGTACTTTCACCTAACTCATTTTTGTAGAACCCCTTTAAATCAGTAGAACCAGAACAGCTTGGTGAATAGCACTCTGTTTCCAAATCATGTGGGCTTATTATGAAACCCTATAGAGTAAGACCAAACACAGATCCTAAGCGCATAAAAAGTAGGCTGGATATTCTTTCCATTGGGCTTGACAAAGGATTAAAGAGAGAGAGTGAACGAACCCACCAAATGTTAACCTTGAAAAGGTTTGTTCTAAAACGTGACGATGAAATGTATAAGAATTGCAGCAGGGTAAATTGTGTTAATATAAATAATTTTGGAAACTTTTAGTTTGCTACATACGTGCTGTTGTACTGCAGCACCTGCTATTGCACCTAACTAATTTTCGTAGAACCCCTTTAAATCAGTAGAACCAGAACAGCCTGATGAATAGCTCTCCCAGATTCCTAACTATGTATTCTTATTTTGAAACCCTATAAATAAAACTAAACAGGAATCCTAAGTTCGATAATTTAGTAGGCTGGAAATTCTTTCCGTTGGGCTTGAGAAAGGGGTTAAAGAGAGTGTAAACCTACCAAATATTAACCTTTGGGGTGTTTGTTCTAAAGTGTAGTGACAGAATGTATAAGAATTGTAGTAGGTATCCTATAGCAATTTTTGTGAATTGTTCGTTTTAGAAATTTTAGTACGCGCTGTTGTACTGTATCAACCGTCACTGCATTGTTATACTGTATCAATATTCTGCGTAGCTTGCGATCTGAATAATTTTTCCATTAGCATATTGGAAAAAAAAACGAAGAATCTGTAAATAACATGATGTATAACACATAACAAAACATGATGTTTCGCATCATGTATTAAAAGACCTTTGAATTTATCTTGCTTTCTAGATATTTCGAGTTTATTTAACTATAAAATGATTCACTTGAAACTCATAAAGGAACTGCTCATCACTATCAACCATCAATTCAATTGCTTTCCTTAAACTACATAAACGAATTTATTCTAAACATAAAAAAAAAACATAATTTATTCTTTATTTAATTAGATCCCTCTTTTTGATCACTTTGATATATTTAGAATTAATTTTTAAACATATTGTTCTCTACTAATATTTTTATCCTACTTTATCTTTTTTGTTGAACAGATTTGCAAATTAAAATTTACATTTTAATAAAATAATAAAATAAATTTACAATACAAAAAAAAACAAAAACAAATATTTTGTTATTAAATCATGATTAATCTCTTTTCAAAAATTTTGTCAAACTTTTATCGATACATAATAAAAAAAATGAACTGAATTATAAAATAATTCAAATTAAATAAACAACTGACGTAAAATAATAATTTTAAAAAATGATTTGAAATAAAATTTATATTCCGAAAAAAAGAAACATAGCCTTTCTTCAGAGTTTTAGAACTGGCCATACAGACTACTTTAAAATTGTTACTTTATAAAATCTAATAACATTTACTTTCCTCATATTTCATAATTAACAAGATTAACATAATTAACTATTTAAACTATTACTTTAATTTATTTCTGCGTTTAAATTTGAAGCGGACGAATATTTTTCCATCGCAACTTTAATACATATTTGTCACCACATTCCCACGGTTAAAACAGCGGCAACTTATTAATTAGAATATTAATTAAAACGTGCAGCTATTGATTTCAAATATCTTTTGACATGACATATTTATCGCTCTCTGAGAGAAAACTCTCCCCCTGGAAAACTAAATCAGACAGCACTCAAATATCAGTGATTGCAGGGTATAATTTCCATGACAGCATGCTTCCAGAATCAAAGATTACATTTTGCTTCTCCTATGTAAACATCAATGAATCAATGAGCAATTTCCACAAACTTAATTAACTCAACTATAAACTCATTACTGGGCATTGGAAAGTTTGCTTTCGTTTAGATTAACTCGTCCATGTTCAAATATCCAGCTCTGAATGATCTTGTCATTTCCCTGCAGTTTCTAATTAGAATTCCACTTGCCGATTCTTAAATGAAAGAAGCCAATTAAAGAGGAAATAATAATGCTGGGAAAATATTCATATAGTGCTTTCTTTGAAAAGAGGGAACAGCCATTAAAAATGTCATAGGAAAGAAAGTATGGATTAATTTAGAAAATGCACAAAATTTCAACTGCTGTTGTGTCTGTTAATGTTTGCTTTAAGAAGTATTTGGTAATTATGACGTCTTATGTTTCCAGAGAAATGATAGCACTGAAACATTCTTCAAATAATTGGCAATGCGTAACATTATAATGTGAAATTAGGATTTTAATCAAGAGAGGGTAAATAATAAAGAAATGCAAAAAAAAAATATTATTTCCCTTGTTCTATGATACTTCAAACCCTCATTATTTTGGACATGACATCCATTTAATTTAATTGAATATTAAAGAAGAAACAAATTTTAAATCAGTTTCTATAATGTAAGGCGTGAACTTAAATTTAAATGACTTGTTATTCAAAATCCTAAAATAAATTAAATGTAATTTTAATTTAATAGTTTGTTTTTGCAATTACAATATTTTATTTTTACTATACAGACTTTAAATAAATAGTAAGTTTCCATATATATTTAAAATTTTGCTCCTAATATATGTCTTCATTTAAAAGTGGTGAAGCATTTACAGTTTTGTGTGTGTGTGTTGTACATGTTTATATGCACATACTATGCAATTTCACACATTATGAATGTTGTGACTTGAAACTATATGGTATACCCACAATCAGTAGACAGGAGAAATTAGAATTCAAATTATTCAAATCATGCATAGCAATGATACTTTCAGGAGCAAGTAAAACTCAATGATTAATGTGATAGTTTATTTGCATCTCGCATCAACATTCAATTCTTGCTATGTTAATATAACAGGCTATAAATTAACTAAGAATAATTTTTGGAATTTTTACAAGAATTTCGATTAAATAGAGCTTTAGAATAGGTTTGGGTTGATTTGTCGCTCGACGGTCAATTTTTGCACACTTTAGGCTAATTAGACCGGAACCTACAGCATAATGTGGATTCCGAACCATCAACAAACATCTATGCCATTGCCAGGATTCAACCTGAAGCCTGTGGTACCAATGGCCAGAGCGCTAGCCAATTAGCCATCAGACGGCTTTATTTTTTTTTTTTTTTAGGGGGAGGAGAAAGATGTAACATAAATAACAAGTAACATAGTATATTCATCTAAAAATGTTTTAGAATATGCTCTATATAAAAAAAAAAAATAATTTGCTTACATTATAATTAATATCTTGAGAAAAAAATACAATTGAGAAAAACATTTTCTCTTAAAAAAAAAAGTTTTAGTTTAGTTGTCACTTTAAGAAAAATTTCATAGAAATTGATTAAATTGTAACTTGTTTTTGCTGCGAAATCTCATTCTTTATGTGTTATGTGTGTGTTGTGTGTGCGTGTGTGTGCTCACGCTCTGCTCATATGACATACAGAATAAAACCTTTCCATCCATCATAACAGCAATAAATCATTTATACATTTAAGCCATTATAAAAAATTATACTGTCAAAATTTAACTGTCAGTTGCCATCGTATTTCTCTTACCAAAGTGATGGATTACTGTTGTCATATGCCCTTTTGACGCTATTTGTTTCACGCATTTTCTATTGAAAATTTTAAAAACAAATGTTTTCAAATAAAATAAACATTATTAATATAAGTTTTTCTAATTTATGGATTACATGCAAAAAATGCAGTTTTTCTTTTTACAAAGACAGATATCTACTTCTTACTACTTTAAATCTGTAACAAAAGATTGTATTTTTAAAAGTAAAGTATATAATAATACTGAAATAAAATTCTAAACGAAGCATAAATATTTAACAAAATTAATTGACATTTCAAAAAAAATGATAAAATAGAAACCGCTATTTAAAACTTCACGCCTTCTTAGCAGAAAATGCAAATTAACATGAAAAAAAGGTAAATATAAATAATACTATATTATATTTTGTAACAATAGTAGACAACTGAAAGAAAGGGATATAGAATCAAATTATAAAATAAAGAGAGAGCAGTAATATTGAGAAAAATAAATCAGTATGATTAGCTACTAAAAATTAAATATACATTTATTTTTATTTATCTCAGTTTCTGCCATATAAAAATCAGAATACGAAGTTTTTGAATTTCAAATATGCATTTGTAATTAAAGGATAACGCAGAAATAACACGAAAAGATTTCAAATTCCATACAATTTGAATGTTGTCTTGTGTGAAAATATATAAAAAAAAAACGCGTGATTGTTTTTGCTCTGATATCAGTAAAAAAATCTTGAAATTAAAAAAATCTAAAAGCTACTCAATAAAGAAATGACTATAATTAATAACGTCTGAATTTCAAAAATAATGCATGGTAAATGTTTCATAGTGTTAGGAATTACAGTTATTTTAATGCAATGGACTGTAGTTATTTTGGACTTTAATAGAAATTTCTAATACATAATCGAATAAAAAGAACAATTACATACTAATCTAAGAATAAAATTGAATTTATGACTGAAAAACAATTTTAATTAAGTTGAAAGTTTATTTTTGGTCTTTAGAACAAGTGAAGAGCAGTAAGCCAGAAATAAAATCACTAGTACAAGAAGGGCAACAAAACCGCACACATTTAAAATGCCCATGTATTTTTTAAAAAACAATTCTCTACGTAAACACAGATTTTTTAATTGTTATAGTTTTTAAATCCAATATTTAAACCTTTTAATATGTTTTCGGCTTGTTTCCATTTTTCGTGCCTTAACTTTTCCTTTCCTTTCCTTAGAATAGAATCTTTTCATCATTGTTAGTTTTCAAAACTGAAAGTATTATTTTGTCGATCAGAAATATAAGTTTAAGGTATCCTCACATCATTACATGACCACTACCATGTATAAAAATCGAAAAATCACATAGAAAATTTAAAAAATATTCTTATTTTAATTAAATAATAACTACAATATTGTAATTTTATTAGAGTAATGATAATAATTATTATTATAGATTTGATGTTGCTACGTTATAAATGATAGATTTTTTATTTGAACAGAAAACCTCACCTTTTTTTTTTTTAACTATGTGAATAAAATCTGAATTTAAAAGCTGGTGAATCATTTTTTAAATACATTTCTTTTAACAACCCTTGTCATATAAAAAAAAAAATTCCCTAACTTCATACCGTTCTTTAAAATTTCTGTGTGTAAAACCAATAAAATGCTAAACTATACTTTTTATCGATAAAACATCCAACGAATTGTTCGTTTCAACAAAAAGAAAAAAAGAAAATTCAAAATTCCAATACCTGACTGGAAGCAAAATTTTGAACGTGCGTGACAAACTCTTACAATAAACTCTCCCTAAATAGGAAATACTTTTATTCGAAACTATTCAATTTTTTTTTTTTTTTTTTTTTTTCATTCTTTTGCCAAACTACTCGTTTCACATTCAAAAAGGGGCTCAAGAACTTTACGCAAACCCATCTGACATAAAGAGGGGGCTTCATAATTTCCCTTACACATGTGACCGACACTCGACCAATCCGGGAATATTCCGGGAACAAGAAAAAGGAGAAATAAAAAAGAGTCCCCGTCGACCCCAAATGGCAAAGAAATGAGCAGGCCCTGCAAAATAATGGGCTGGCGAAAGAGGAAATAATAGTTGTAGCAGAGTGTGGTATTGAAGTCGGGTTTTCCGCTAGCGGAATTTTGATGAGCTCAGGGCTTGATCAAATGTTGTGTTTCTCTTTCCTGGCGTGTGAACTATTTATTTCTTGTTCTTACAATAATGTAATACGCTTCACGTATAAAACAAGTGTATAGTTTTATTTAATAAGTGTTAAAAACATCTGACTTTGGTGTTTGTATTAGAATAAATTAATGTTATTTTAAATAAAGTTAGTTTTGTATAACCGGCACCTTGAACTAAGTCAATCATCACCAAAATTGTAAAGATGTAGCAAATTCAGCGTTACTCAGAGTTAAGTGTTTGCTGCGGTGCCCCTACATTGTTTTGTCGCAATTTTAAACGAACAACCCCTAAAGATGGCATCTGGTGTATTCGCGTTCTCCTCCTCCAGCCCTGTGGCCTGATGGCCAGATGGCCAATTGGCTAGCTCTGTAGCCTTTGGTATCGCAGGTTTCGGGTTTGAAAGCGGTGCCATAAATGTTTGTAATGGTTCGAAATTCACTTTAAACTGTAGGTCCCGTTCTAATTAGGCCAAAATGTGCGCAAAATGATTATAGAGCGACAAATCAAACCTCTTCAAGACCAACGCAAGGATGTTTCAGCCTACAGGTTTATCATGTCTGTTCAGCATTGTATTGAAGAATGTAAATTCCATTTGTTTATAGTGCGCATGTGCGCCTTCTTCTATTGTGTATATGAGGCGAAGTAAGCCGAAATCTATGTTCTTGTTTTTCAATTGCTTGTAAGTGAACAATTTACAATAAAGTGGATGTGGATTCACCGAATATTTGCTGATTCTATCTATCGACACCCTGCAAGTCTGGTACAATGTCCATTCTAGCCTGTTGTGGATAAATTTTCCATTCTGGATCGCTTGGTATTCTGATTTCGGAAACCCAACTTGCTTCCTACAGCCTTCCGGTTCTGTTTTGATTGACATATTGTCGTGTCGATACGGGTGTTATTGCGGATTTTTAAGTATATAATTAAATGGGTTATTATGGAATCCTTAGTGTTTAATGTGTATTGGGAGAACGGTTTAGAATGTTCTTTCTAGATAAGAGATGTTATTATAAGGGTTTGAAGCATTAAAGCCCTAAACAAACCCCACTGTTTTATCATTCGACTGCCATTTTTTTCTTTGCGCTCGATGGCTAACTAGACGGGAGCGAAACCACAAAAAAACATCCATATCTCAACTGGGATTCGAACCTGTAGCACCAAACGCCGGGCACTTGGCCATCAGGCCATATTATTATTTATATTTATATTTATATTATTATATAATGTGGCCATTTTTGTATTTTAAGATATACTTTTTGCATAATTAAGTTGTATTTAATACTCATTTCTATATATTATAGTAAGATAAGTTTTGAGTGGTTTTTAAATTTTGGAAGAAAAATATCTTTGTCTTTCTATATATAAATATAAAACATATATCTTTTTATGTTTCAGTGTTTTCCAACTGGAAAAAGACTTTTTTACATTTTTGTAATAATTAGTTACTTCAATGAAAATAATGGAAATAATAAATAACTCGTATTGGATTTTAAAAGTGACTTTGACATTCCATTGACTTCTACAATATTTTCAGTATATTTTTTTTCTTTTACCTTAGCATTAAATATACTGCTAAGGAAAAAAAAAAAAAAAAAAGCTGAAAATTCTTTAAAATTATTTTTATAAAAATTGCCATCCTTCCATATGTTTTGCATATTTTACCAAGGTTTCAGCATAAATTATATTTTATACATATGTCACTAGTTGAAAATATAAAACAAACAGCGAGATATCTTGTCGCCGTAGTAAAACTAAAGAAATTAACAGGCTATGAGATCATGATTTTAGAATCATTTTTTTTTTAATAATAAATTGTTGTTTAATTTGCATTTTTCAAACACTAAATCATTCATTTTAGAATCATGTGAAATCATTTTTTTTATAATAATAGGTGTATTTTTATATGATCAATAATAAAACTGAAAATTTTATTGAAAATCAGCAACAAAAAAAAAGGAATTAACGTCACAGTTATGCACGTGTACATATTGGTAGTTCATAATTTGCATTTTCATAAATTTCACTTGGCATTTTTGTAAATCATAATTTGATTACATAATTTTCTCAATTCATTGTACTAGTTGTTGTGTTTGTTGATGTTTTTGTTGTTCGTTTCAATATGTGAAGTTAATATTCTATTATCTATGACGGTTTATGACCCTGCGTTGCCCGGTTTTATAGAATACTAATGCTTTTTTTAGTTTTGATAAATTTTAATAAGAAAAAAACAACCTTGCAAAATTAAAAGTTTGAGCTTTTAAATACATCTCATTAAATAATATAAATTGTCGAAATAAAGCAATAATTCTGATTTTTTCACTTTTTAGCATTTATTTTTAAGAATAATATAATTGTGATAGGAAAATAAATAGTTTGGAAAACAAATCGAAAACTAACACTGGTTATTTTCTACTGAATTTTTACAATAATTAATGACGCCAGCCAATTTTTAAGTCTGGCGCCATCTGGTGTCGAGAATATCTAATGACAATTAAAATTTAAAGTTTATTTAATTAAAATATATGAAATAAAAATTCGGAACGAAATAATAAATTCAGATTTATTATTATACTTTATTAGTTATGTTATATTTATGTATTAGTTATGTATTATATTTTAAATTATGTTGGAACATACACACTTACATACAACTATTATTTTTATATAATAATTAAATGTCTGCTTTTGACTTATTAGTGTTGGGTTTTTTTTTTTTTTTTCATTTCTTGGATTAAATGACTTAACATTGAATATATTTAAAGATGGATGAACTAGGTGGCAATGGTATGTAAAATTAACCACACATTCACATTTTTACCAAATTACACTCGTTATTTTTTATTATGTTATTTCAGCTAATTTATTTCAAGACTTATATTGTAAGATTGACTAAATCAAACTTGTAAATATCGATGGATGGAATCAGGTATGTTAATATCGACGGATGAAATTAGGCTTATAATAAATTTAAAATAAAAGTATGCATTAATTACAATTTTTTATTATTGGCATTTTTAAAACATCACTAATAAAAGAATAGGAAACTATCTATGCTAGTTTGCTTTATACGTTAATACATAATTGTGATTTTTAAGCATGAAGCGATTTGTAAGTTTACCTATGTAGGGAAAAAAAGATGTTAGTGGAACGAAGTGACATAATTCTGTTTGTTCCTAAGATTTACTCATTCGTATAAGATTTCCTGTCCTACATTGCATTGTGCTCCCGCAATTATTTAAAAAATTATTAAATTTTTATTTTTATTTTTATATTTCAGAATTTCGTACCCAATATATGAACTTCGCCTAATTTGCGGAGATGCCTTATCTTCCGAAAAGACTTACATGGTTAAATTTATCCCGTTTGCATATCTGCGGGAGAATACGGAAAATTACCGCTCATAACATTAATGCTGAACTTATACATGAATCTTGTTTCAGTTGTCACAGTCATGAATTTGATAAAATTGATATCAAGGGAAAAGAATTAATGTGTTAATTATTTTATATACGAGTTTTACTTAGTTTATTCTTTAGGCTTCCCGTGCACTGTCAATATTTTGTGATTCAATACTAAACAGTGTTTTTTTACTCCTCATTTAGGGTACATTAAGTGATTACATAGTTGCCTCATAACTCAAACTTAAAATGGATTTTTAAAAAACTACATATCTATGTGCATTTGCAATAAGAATAGGGAGAAAAGAAAACTACTATGTTCAGCCAGCCTGTAGTGCGACCATCGATAGTGTGGAAAATTGGCAAGTGTCCTAATAAAGAGGTGGATCTTAACAGAGCGGTGAAATAGGAGATATAGGTATTTTCGGAGAGATTTTAATTACAATAAAAATAATTTTAATTTTTAATTGTATAATATAAGAAAAATTAAATGGAAAATTTTTTTTTTTACTATAATTATTGAACTTTTATATGCCTGACTCGTGGTTCACTGGCAACGTCAGCTGCTGGTGAGCATCAAATACTGAGGTTCAGTTCCCTGGTGGCTTTGTTGTAGACTGTTTCAAAAACCGAGGCGACTGGATGGCGTTTGTGATGTTCAGAGTCTTGCCTCGTTAGTCGACTATCTGGTGAGAGTTTACCGGGTTTTCTCCCATATGATTCGTATATGTGGGGTAGTTCCTCTAAAGGCCGTCTCGTAAAAGTACTGTCCTCCTTCTTCAACTCACGGTGCCAAGTCAGACTTCTACCTACAGGTGCTCCAACACAATTAAAGTTGCCCCTTCCATAAGAACACTCAGGTTTATAAGCTTAGTCTAGATGGTGCTGTCGACCAAGTGGGATAAGAAACACTTCTTTTTATGTCAAAATTTTTCTTTGTCGTTATGTCTGACTAGCACCCCCTAACAAGTAATCGATTCGCCCGTTTCTTCTTTTAAGCCGGTTTTATTTATTAATATGTATATTAAATAGTTACCGGAGAGAATAGCCCTGGACATGTATACGTTTTGTTTCCATGGTTATGATAATAATATAGTCGTCGAAATATAATGTGTTGCATCCATTTCGTGGTCACAACAAAATAATCACCAATCCTCAAATCGGTAAACAATATATGTCATTTTTCGTTTCTACACAATTTTTTAACAAAAAATCACCAGTGCATGAGAGACCATAAAGTCAACTAAAACAATGTGTTTCAGAATTTCTTATTTCGCATTCTTTCCTGGCATTGTCGTATTTGAAAGCAAACTTTTTCAAACTAAAGGTCTTCTACATCCGTATGCATGAGTCTATCCTCACAGGAAATCGTTACCGATATGCCATCCCGTATGTGTGTATATACGGGTTATTGGTTTTGTTTTTGTTTTCCGATCGATGATCCTAGCTGAGCAAACGTTAAATACATTCCGACAGCCCCCATCTTCTTTGTGAGACATCCACTTTCTGACAGCCAGACATGCAGCAATTCTGACAACAAAAGAGATTCTCCTTGAACCTCTGAGGGAATGCCATAGCACCAAAAAAAGAAATCCAGTTTTGCATAGATATCGGATAATGTATACATATGTATATTTAATTTTTGTGTGAATCGGCTTATGTAAATTGTAGAAAAGATGAATCGTAAATTCGCCTTTTACTTTTAGTGTTGTTGCTTCTTAGATTTTGTAAACTACTATTTTTTGCAATTTTGATTTAGGTAGAAGCAGGGATTCTTTTTACGTAACATAGTTTTAGTAACCGTCTGCTCTCTTTTATGCCACTAAGAAATTTATTTCTTCTATTTATATCGTATTTTGTTTCCTATTATATAATACTACTGTATTTAAAATATATGAAGAATGTATAAAATAAGTTATTAATGAATTGCTATTAATGCATTTAGTAATTTGGGACGAGCACGATTCTATAGAATGTTGGGCACTGCATTATTCACGGGTAACTTAATTTTTGCAATTTGCAGTTGAGTGAGTATATTAGTGACATTTTTTACACTGACGAGATTTATCACAAAACAGAGTAATTTATTGTTGTCTTAACAATAATCGGCATAGTCTGGCAAATTGTACTTAAAATAGTGACTAAACTGGAAAGAAAGTGTAGGCGTTACCCTTTTTTAAATCATCGAAATTCTATGACGAAGAAGCTGTTTTTCTTCTTCCAATTCCGTTTTAAGTTCTGCATTTGAAATATCTAGGTGTGCTGTGAAGTAGAAATCTGGTAGAGATCTTTTCATGGTAAGCAGATGCTTTCATTGGGACTCTCAGGATGGCTTTCATGTTTGCCAGCTCTCTGGTGGTATCAAAATTAATAGTGGACAGAAGCAGCTTTCTTTGTCTACTAATTATTGGGACAAATATCTGCACTGGTGAGGGTGATCAATAATGAATGTAGAAATTCGAGTAATATGAGGGGGTATTAATAATATTTAAATTATTATTAATAATATAATTAATCGGAGTTTCAGAAGTAGTTGTAGAAGAAGAAGAGGATCCAAGAATGGGATGATGAGACTTAAAATTCTCAAAAACAATGCATGTAGATAGAACTTGTTGAGATATCGCATTCAACCATTCCATGGTGTGAATATATGTTGACTATTCTGATAGCTTGTATTTCGTTGCCTGATCGAGGAAGACTGACAGGATTAGAAACTCTGCTAAGGATACTGAAATCACTGCAATTAAAACCCTCTTCTTCATGTATTATTCAGGCGATCAATTCTATAAATTAGTTAACCAGGTAAGTGAAACTGATCTTCGGAATTAACGTTTCTTGCATTGCTAAAATTGACACAGAAGAAGAAAAAAGAATCAGAAAGTATTGTTTGCCTCGGATACTACGAGTGTTCTAATGTAATGTGTTAAACGTAGTGCTGAACATGAAATAAAAGTTTAAATAATTGATGAATTTTTAATGAATCAGAAACAGAGAGTCTAAATCACTTATTTAGTTCTCAGATTTATAGTTATGTCAAATGAGAGGTAGAGAAGGATGAAAATTGATTACCGTGAACTGTTAATTTAGTCCTCTCATTTGATGCAATAAAAGATATATTTTAGAAAAATCTTAACGCTAAAGTAAGATTGAGAACAGAGTCAAAAGTTTGCATTCAGCCACAAACTAAGAATATTAAGGAAGTCCAACAAAGAGACTCTTATTTTGGAACCTCGGTGGCTTTTAGAAATCTTCTTAAGCATGGAAGTTCTGTAAGGATACCATCTGAAAAAAGCTCATTCATAATTTGTAACAAAATTTTCTATAAGCATGTGTTAGTTAGGTTTCCGAGGTTTGGATCAGATTGCTGGATTCTAAGACGATCTGATATACATTTCATAAATTTAAACTTTCGCAATGTGTATCGATTTATTAATGAAATCTGTCCATGCACTGTATCATTAAACTTTTTCTAGTCAAAGTCAACAGCTGGTTTTTAACCTTCTCTCCGGGCATAATGTTCTTCCTCCTGACAGTTCTTTTTACTACAGGAATGCTAATATCTTTACATGAGTCTTTTGAAAATTCCATTGCTTCCTCAACAAGATCATTTCCTTTATTTTTAAAAATATCTTCAGACTTTTCATCCTGATCCTTCTGATCATCCTGATTTCATCCTTTTCATACTTCTCGAAGCTTATTTCAAAAATATTTGCATATTTGTGGACATGAATGACTTCTTTTAAGACTATTCCATAAATACAAAATACGGAAAAAAAAAAAAATTGTCCATTGCAGGCAACAAAGATTGAGCTGCTCCTCTGGTTTTGATAATTTCTGAAGTCCTCTCCATCCCACAGTTCCTCAGTGCTCTCGACAATATGTCTTAATTGCTTCGTAATGAACCCTACGTCTCGTTTCTGTCAGACGCTTAATTGTAACTTCATTTATCAGAAAGGTCTTCCATCTGTGCCTAGAATCCGAAAAAAAGCTTTCAAACTTTCTAAGGTCTCAAAAAAAGTCACACATAATAGAACTGTTGCAAAAGATTGTAATTCACACAGATTGTGAGAGTGGTTTGTACTGGGTACAAGTATTATTTTAGGTTTAAGTTGTAAAATCCTGGATTGAACATCTGAAAGCACTTCGGCATTGTAGAAGCATTGCCGTATTCTTATCCTAGGCACGTTCTTGAATATAGTTCATCCCGACAATTGATGAATTGATTTTGAATAACCTTTAAAATACCTTCCATTACGTCAATGTTTTTCTCCTCAATAAGCTAGAAAAACCCCTAGAAATGACTGCTTCATTTCAACTTTTTTTATATGAACATAACTAATGATTTCACTCCTAAGTGCTATGTACGAGATGTCAGGCGTACTGTCAAAGATAATAATAAAAATACTTTTCATTTCAATATCAGTCAAAATCTTTTTCTTTATCAATTCTACCCAAAAGGAAGATAAACTCAGTTTGTGTAGCGGGAAACAAATAGTTTTATTAATATCTTACCCAATTGTGACTTAGTTGACTGCTCTAGCTTAATTAAGTACTATAATCTCTTAGTGCAAGATCATATTTTAATTAATTAATGGAATTATTTTAATGGAATTTCAATGAGATTTAGAAAACTTCCTTTTCTCTGCCAATATATGCATTCTGTGGCTGCATAATGGAAGATTTTGGTTAGCCAAAAACATAGTGACATTTAGGAGTCTTTTTAAAAAGTTTTCTTCATTTTTTTTTTCAGCAGCTGCCTGGCTATCTTGATGAATTATTCTATTGGCAATTAGATTTGTTTTTAAAATTTTCCATTTTTCAAAACAAGCTTAATGTTTTTATGAGGTTTCATGGTGGCGAACTTTTCGGATTAAATTTCCACCAAACTTGAAAATCAATTACAATTTTATACGCATTACACAAACTTGCATTTGTGCCAAAGAGCCTACAACAAAAACAGTACAAGCCTCGGTTTTTAGTTGACTATGTCATCCAGGTTCTAAGAATTTTCTCGCCATTTGGCTAATTGATATAGAACTAATCAAACGTCAACTGTCGGTTAGCACCCTTTATCTCATCCCCTTTATATCTTAAGTGAAACAAATGGTCCGTCTTTCTTTTGAAACGCTTCATTTCCTCTTTTAATTAAATCATCTCTTAGATTATTTGGAATGAGGAAAGATTAATAAGCGATGTCAGAAAAAGCAGAATATTACGATTAGTTTCTTCATCTGATTTTTGCTTCTTCCTCTTTGTCTGATGCAGTGTCTTCTGATTTATTTTCTTCTTCATTATGATAATCTCCAAAGTTATTATTTTCTTTGGGTTCTTCAGTTTCTTTTTGTAAATGTCCTCTTAATTTATTCTTCAGCTTCAGGACTTCTGTCAGATTTTTCGTTAATTTCAACTTCCGTCTCGAATTGAGATAATGCTGAAATGTCTCTTTCTCACTGTTGTCGAACATTTTACAAATTTCAGGATTGAACAGGTCAGCGACTGGAGTTCCAAACTTTTGGCATTATTTTATTATTATTATTTGTATTTTTTTTTTCCTCTTTTGTTGTGCTATGCTTGAACGCTGACGCTTCACGATCGTGGATCTGAAATATGAAATATGAAAATATAAATATCTAACATGTTTGTATCAATCTCGATTAATTTAAGTTAAATTTCATTTTGCTTATTTTTTTTAAATTTAATTTCGGTATTCATATCTGTTATATATTTTTGATGTTATATTCTGGGTTTTAAAAAATCAGAAACAGATTTTATTTCACAAAAACTAAGAATAACGTATTTTATTTATAATAATAAAACGAAAAGCGCCCTTTCACTTCATTATTGAAATAGCATATTCAAATTATTTTACATATTACACGAAATGTTATTTATTGATAAAATTGCGGAGTTTTTGTTATCCGATATTTACACGTAGTAAATCAATAGAAGAGAAAAAATATATCAAAAAGGGGAAAAGGGGACCCAAATAATTGATGGATTGACTTGTTTCATATACATTAGGTTACAACAACATACAACCATACATATTCCATTGAAACATTCACCATATAAATACATCTATCAATATCGTATTGGTTTTCACATAATTAATTCATATTTACAAAAATAGCTTTATGAGAGTAATAATCACAGTACACATTTTAAAATTGGCTTGACACAATTTGAAATATTAATAAGACTTTCCAAAATCCTAATTATCAAAACCATGTTTCATACCTGAAAATTTAGTTGAAATAAATTTTCAGTTGAATCCACAGTAGTAAAATTATTCATAATTCAAATGCCATCATTAGAATCCTCCCTGTTTTTTGTTTTTTAACAAAATTTTTTGGTATGACAGTTGAAAATGACTCAAACTTGATCATTACCTATTTTATAAATATTTTTTTAATTGATAAATATGAAATTAATATGATTTTAGTGCAAATATATCGCTATTCTAAATCTTTTAACAGTGACTACGATTGGTACAGATACATTATATTATAGCATATGATATATTTATTTTATTCTACAAACTTTTAAGATTCTACTCACCTAAATCAATATCATAGAAGTAAAATAAAGAATGACTCGGTGAATGAAGCAAAGTACCGTTACCACCAGCTGTCACCACTCACAGTTAGAAATATAGTTGTGTGTTGCTTGCGGTCAGACGGAGACACTTGGAACAAGATTGACTTGCCTAAACATATTTAACCTCTCACGTACTTGTCTGGACGAAGCTACATTCTAGTTCTAGTTCGTTGTTCAACATGTGCTGCGTTCCAACTCGCCAAGCACAAACCAGAGCCGTACAAAAGACAAAACAAGTAATTTAAGAAAAAAAAAATTTAAAGTCCAATTCCTACTTTTTAAATATTGAAATTTTC
>BPLR01004027.1:0-24264 GCA_021605095.1 Caerostris extrusa | reverse complement strand
AGTTACGTATTGCTAACTAGAGCTTATTACCGCACTAAAGCTCAATTATATCTTATTACTAATCTGATATCAACTGTAGCTTATTGCTAAACTAATGCCAACTAAACGTATTGTCAGGCTAATGTCAACTAGAACTTATTGCTTATCTAATGTCAACTAGAGCTTATTACTAAACCAAAGTCAATTGTCTATTATTATCTCGATATCAACTGTAGCTTATTGCTAAACTAATGCCAACTAAACGTATTATTAAACTAATGTCAACTGAACTTATTGCTAATCTAATCTGTCAACTAGAGCTTATTACTAAACTAATGTCAACTAGTGCTTATTACTTATCTGATATCAACTGTAGCTATTGC
This sequence comes from Caerostris extrusa, assembly GCA_021605095.1. Lineage (NCBI taxonomy): Eukaryota > Metazoa > Arthropoda > Arachnida > Araneae > Araneidae > Caerostris > Caerostris extrusa. Next base: position 23,902 of record BPLR01004027.1, on the reverse strand, counting down.
TAAATTAATGTCAACTAAAAACGTATTATTAAACTAATGTCAACTAGAACTTATTGCTTATCTAATGTCAACTAGAGCTTATTACTAAACTAAAAGTCAATTATATCTTATTACTAATCGATATCAACTGTAGCTTATTGCTAAACTAATGCCAACTAAAACGTATTATTAAACTAATGTCAACTAGAACTTATTGCTAATCTAATCTGTCAACTAGAGCTTATTACTAAACTAATGTCAACTAGTGCTTATTACTTATCTGATATCAACTGTAGCTTATTGCTAAATTAATGTCAACTAAAACGTATTATTAAACTAATGTCAACTAGAACTTATTGCTTATCTAATGTCAACTAGAGCTTATTACTAAACTAAAGTCAATTATATCTTATTACTAATCGGATATCAACTGTAGCTTATTGCTAAACTAATGCCAACTAAACGTATTATTAAACTAATGTCAACTAGAACTTATTGCTAATCTAATCTGTCAACTAGAGCTTATTACTAAACTAATGTCAACTAGTGCTTATTACTTATCTGATATCAACTGTAGCTTATTGCTAAATTAATGTCAACTAAAACGTATTATTAAACTAATGTCAACTAGAACTTATTGCTTATCTAATGTCAACTAGAGCTTATTACTAAACTAAAGTCAATTATATCTTATTACTAATCGGATATCAACTGTAGCTTATTGCTAAACTAATGCCAACTAAAACGTATTAAACTAATGTCAACTAGAACTTATTGCTAATCTAATCTGTCAACTAGAGCTTATTACTAAACTAATGTCAACTAGTGCTTATTACTTATCTGATATCAACTGTAGCTTATTGCTAAATTAATGTCAACTAACACGTATTATCAAACTAATGTCAACTAGAACTTATTACTAATCTAATGTCAACTAGAGCTTATAACTAAACTAATGTCAACTAAAGCTTATTACTAAACTAATATCAACTATAGCAAATTACTATTCTAATGTCAACTAAAGTGTATTACTAAACGAATTTCAATTAAAGCTTATTAAACTAATGTCAATGTCTTATTATTAAACTAATGTCAGCTAAAGCTTATTGTTAAATTGTCAACAATAGACTATCACTAATATAGTTTAATATTACCTAGTTTAATATTAGAAAGTTTAAAGTCAAATTCCAAAAATGCTTTTTGAAAAGTTTATTTAAATAATGCTTTAGTCCTTCTTAAGTTACTATGTAGGTTTATTCTCTAATTTTAGCAAAATTTCTTTAATTTGAAAACTTTTATACTAGAATACATGCAAAGGAAAATAACGGGGTTTGTTATTTCCGCCTACGTTCCTAATTAACGACTCTGAATTTTACAAATGCTTTATCTTTCTTTAGCCAACTTTTTCATCAGTACTTGTTAAAATAATATGTTGCTGGACAAAATTATAAAAATGCACATATTAATTACTTTTAAAATATCACTTTACAAATGAAATTACAAAATAAAATTATTTTTAAAAATATACCAATCAGCAATAACTCATCCAATAAAAATCATTAGCAAATCTCACAAATAAATAATTAAATATTTAGTACGTCACTAAAGATAATCAGCAATAACACATCCAATAAAATCATTAGCAATCTCACAAATAAATAATTAAATATTTAATACGTCACTAAAGATAAGTCACTAAATTAATAATAATAAGTCACTAAAGATTTAATAAGTCATTATATTTTATTGAGGCATTAAGAAAAAGCTAAGAATTTTAATTCCAAATTTGTACTAACCGAAAGTATTCTTTTTATCGAATATTCATGAATTAATTCATTAAAAGATTTTAATCTTTAAAGAAAACGTTCTCGAATCATTAGCACAGCTCAAGTAAATAAATAATTAAATATTTTGAGTCGTTAGATTTTATTGAGATATTTTAGAGATTTATTCTCTCCCAACACAATAAAAATTATGTATGAAATATATATGTACCAACATATTAATATATATATATATAAATTTACGTATTAAAATTTATATGGTTAATATATATATATGTATGCAAGATATCGACAAAAATTGCCTAAAAGCATTAAATTCCAAATAAAAACTTCAAAAAGTGTTTTTTACCCGACATTCTCAGTCATAGGTTATCATTATAAGTTAGGTACCGACAATCATAAGTTAATTAATTGATCTTTAATCTTTAAACAAAAATATCTCGCACATCTCATAAATAAATAATTAAATAACACATCAAATATATTTATATTTTATTCCCTGCAACTCAATTGTAAATATATAAAAAAATATTTACATTTATAAAATATTTTTTTTTAAAAGAGATTTTTTTTTTTTATCGCCAACCCAATTATTAATAAGTAAAATAAAAACTTAATTAAAAGTATACCCCTAAAAATAGCTAAAACCTTGTATCTAAAATTAGTACTACCAAAAGTGTTCTTTGTCCATTATTCATAATTCAATTCATTGAGAAGAAAGCTCTTAATTTTTTAACAAAGCAATCATGAATCATTAGCACATATATTTATTAAATAAGTATTACATCAAAATTGTATCTTGTGTCATTAGATTTTATTGACGGTTTCTTCAAATTTTTTTTCTCACCAACCGAAATGTAAATATATAAAAAAAACACCATTGAAAAATGGGTAAAAATATAGAATTCCAAACTGGTACAACTAAAACTGTTCTTTATCCAATAATGATGAGTTGATTAATAGAAAAGTAAGCTTTAAATCTTTAAAGAAAACGGTCTCGAATCATTATCACAGCTCTTAAATAAATAAACAACTAAATAATGTATCAAACATTTCATCTTGTGTCGTTAGTTTTTATTGAGGTTTTGAGGTGAGATTATAAATATAAAAAACAAGTAATATCAAAATATCCTTTATAAATAATTATCATTCTTTTTTTTTTAAGTTTACCTGTCGCTATCTATTGGTAGATATATGCAACTTAACTCTAATAAAAGCTAAAATTAATTAATTTAATTTAATTACTGAATTAATATTTGAAAAAACTGTATTAACATCAAATGTCATCCACTACAATTTCAAAAAATGTGTTTGAACTTGAGTGGAAGCATAAAAAGTATTTTATTAACGATTGTAAATTTGAACAAGATATATGTAGGAGACTGAGAGCTAATAGAAGGAATTGAAAAACATATTTAGATTAAAAATTACTGTAAAAAAAGGCTAAAAATTTGAAATTACTTTTATTTTTAGATCTTTACAATACAGTTAGTGAGAAAAAAATCGGAAGAAAACTTTTTAATAAAATCTAATGACACAAGATAAAATGTTTGATGTATTATTTAGTTATTTGTTTACTTAAGAGCTTTATGTAAAAAAATCATATTTAAAATATTTTAAAAAATACCATTGGAAAATGGCTAAAAATTTCAGTTCTAAATTCGTACTACTAAAAGTGTTCTTTATCTAATTATCATGTGTTAATTAACCCCTAAAGTAAGCTTTTAAATCTTTTAAGACAACGATCTCGAATCATTAGCAGAGATCTTAAGTAAATAAACAACTAAATAATACATTTAACATTTGTTCTTGAGTCATTAAGTTTTATTCAGGCTTTCTCCAGATTTCTTTTCTCACCAACCTAATTGTAGACACGTAAAATAAAGTAGTTTAAAAATACCATTGAAAACTGACTAAAAGTTTGAATTCCAAATTAATACAACTAAAAGTGTCATCAATCCAAAAGTCATCTTTTAATAAAAACTATCTGGAATCATTAGAACAGCTCTTAAGTAAATAAGCATCTTAATAATAAATTCAACAATTGATCTTGTGTCATTAGATTTTATTGAGGTTTATTCCCGATTTTTTTGTAAATATGTAAATATTGTAAAAAATTGTAAATATGCAAGTATGTAGTAAAAATGTAAGTATTTTTAAACATACTAAAAATTTGAATTCCAAATCAGTACTATTAAAAGTGCTCTTTATCCAATAATCATGAGTTAATTAACCCAAAAGTAAGCTTTAAATCTTTAAAGAAAGCAATCTCGAATCATTAGCGCAGCTCTTAAGTAAATAAACAGCTAAATAATACATCAAACATTTGATCTCGAGTCGTTAGATTTTATTGAGGTTTCCTCCAGATTTATTCTCTCGAAAGCAGTTTTAAGGAGATCCTCGTCCTCCCTAAAGACGAGCTAAAATAAAGATTTATACTAATGCTAATATATTGGAGGAAGACAACAAGGCTTTTGTGAAGTTCTTCTCTTATTTAATTATAAGCAAATCTAAAATCGATGCGCCAACGGAGGAAAATGCCCTGGAAAATGGGTTCAATTTATTATACTAGGAGAAAAATGTACCGTGTCTCAGTGGATAAGAAAGTAAATATGTCTTCGACTTACTTCAAATGGAGTATTTTTCATTTTCCTTTTCTTTTATTTTTTACCGCCTGTTATTCTATTCTATTTGATCTCTTTAGAAGTTTTAGAATTTCAATTCTAAGGGATCAGAAAATATATTTCCTTTTTCAAATTTCGTTTTTCTACTTGTGATAACACACAAAAATGTAAAGGGTTTTAGAATTTTTGATTTTTTTTTTTCTACTCAATTGCTGTAGAAGGCAGGTAGTTTTTAAATTTTTGTCAAGTACTATTTTTTTTTATTTGAAAGTATATCCAATAATCACGAGTTAATTAACAAAAAAGTAATTTTTAAATCTTTAAAGAAAACGATCTCGAATCTCTAGCGCAGCTCTTAAGTAAATAAGCAACTAAATAATACATCAAACATATGTAAATATGTAAAAAAAAAAATGAAGTTAGTTTAAAAGTAAGTGTTTTGAAGAATACCATTGAAAAATAGCTAAAAATATGAATTTCAAATTGCTATTACTAAAAGTGTTCTTTATCCAATAATCATTAGTTAATTAATCGAAAAGTAAACTTTAAAGAAAACGATCAGGAAACATTAGGACAGCTCTTAAGTAAATACATTAACTAAATAATACATCAAATATTTGACCTTGAGTCGTTAACTTTTGTTGAGGTTTTACCCAAATTCTTTTTCTTCTACCCAATTGTATATATGTAAAAAAATATATATACATATAACAAATTTTTTAAACAATATCATTGAAAAATCTCTAAAAATTTGAATTCCAAATTAGTACTACTAAAAATGTTCTTTTTCCAATAATTAACCAAAAAGTACTCTTTCAAAACTATCTGGAATCATTAGCAAAAGCTTTTAAGTAAATCAGCAACTTACTAATATATTAAACATCTGATTTTATTTATGTTCATTGCTGATTTTTTTGTAAATGTGTAAATGTTGTAAAAAATTGTAAATATGTAAAATACATATTTAAAGTATTTTTAAACATACCAAAAATTTGAATTCCAAATTAGTACTATTAAAAGTGTTCTTTATCCAATAATCACGAGTTAATTAACCCAAAAGTAAGCTTCAAATCTTTAAAGGAAACGATCTCGAATCATTAGCAGAGCTCTTAAGTAAATAAACAACTAAATAATACATCAAATATTTGATCTCGAGTCGTTAGGTTTTATTGAGGTTTTCTGCAGATTTATTCTCTCCGACACAGTTTTAAGGAGATCCTCGTCCTCCCTAAAGACGAGGTAAAATAAAGATTTATACTAATGCTAATATATTAGAGGAAGACAGGGCTTTTGCGAATTTCTCCTCTTATTTAATTATAAGCAAATCTAAAATCGATGCGCCAACGTTGGAAAATGTCTTGAAAATAGGTTTAATTTATTATACTAGGAGAAAATGTACCCTGTCTCTGTGGATAAGAAAGTAAATATGTCTTCGACTCACTTCAGATGGAGTATTTTTCATTTTCCTTTCTTTTTATTTCTTTTCTATCCCTTGTTATTCTATTCTATTCTATCTCTTTAGAAGTTTTTAGGATTTCAATTCTAAGGGATCAGAAAATATATTTTCTTTTTTTTTCAAATTTCGTTTTTATTCTTGTGATAACACACAAAAATGTGAAGGATTTTAGAATTTTTGAATTTTTTTCTACTCTGAATTGATGTAGATGGTAGGTAGTTTTTAAGTTTTTCTTAAGCACCATTTTTTTTTTTTTGTAAGTATATCCAATAAACACGAGTTAATTAACCAAAAAGTAATTTTTAAACCTTTAAAGAAAACGATCTCGAATCCTTCGCACAGCTCCTAAGTAAATAAACAAATATATATTACATCAAACAATAGATCTCGAGTCGTTAGAATGTCGTCGAGTGTAAATATGTAAAAATATATTCACAGTATTTTAAAAAATACCATTCGAAAATTGCCAAAAATTGAATTCCAAATTAATACTACCAAAAATATTTTGTATCCAATAATCATGAATTAATTTACCAAAAAAAGAAGCTTTAAATATTTAAAGGAAACGATCTCGAATCATTAGCGCAGCTGTTAAGTAAATAAACAACCATATAATACCTTAAATATTTTATATTGTGTCATGAGATTTTATTGAGGTTTTCTCCTGATTTTTTTCTCACCAACCCAAAAGTAAATATGCGCAAAAAACGTATTTAACCAATTTTAAAAAATACCATTGCTAAAAATTTGTATTCTAAATTAGAATTACTAAAAGTTTTTTTTTTATCCAATAATCACTAGTTAATTAACCAAAAAGTAAGCTTAAAAAAAAACGACCTCGAATAATTAGCACAGCTCTTAAGTAAACAAACAACTAAATAAAACATGAAACATTTGTAAATATGTAAAAAAAAAATTAAAGTGTTTTAAAGAATACCATCAATTAGCTAAAAATATGAATTCCAAATTACTACTACTAAAAGTCTTCAGCCAATAATTATGACTCAATTATCCGAAAAGTAAGCTTGAAATCTTTAAACAAAACGATATTGAATCATTGGAGCAGCTCTTAAGTAAATAAACAATTAAATAATTCATGAAACATTTCATCTTGTATCACTAGATTTTATTGAGATTTTCTGCAGATTTTTTCATCATCCACCAAATTATAAATATGTATAAAAAAATTACTTAAAGTATTTTAAAAATACCATTGAATAATTGCAAAAAGAGTGAATTCTAAATTAATACAATGTAATAAAAGTGTTATTTATCCAATAATCACGAGTTACTTAACCAAATATAAACTTTGAATCTTTAAAGTAAACGATCTCGAATCATTAGCACAGCTCTTAAGTAAAGAAACAACTCAATAATACATCAAACATTTCAACTCGAGTCGTTAGGTTTTATTGAGGTTTTCTCCAGATTTATTCTCTCCAACACAGTTTTAAGGAGATCCTCCCTAAAGACGAGCTAAAAATAAAAATTTATACCAATGCTAATATATTAGAGGAAGACAGGGCTTTTGAAGTTCTCGTCTTATTTAATTATAAGCAAATCTAAAATCGATGCGTCAACGTTGGAAAATGTCCTGGAAAATGGGTTTAATTTATTATACTAGAGAAAAATGTACCGTGTCTCAGTGGATAAGAAAGTAAATATATCTTCGACTTACTTCAAATGGAGTATTTTTCATTTTCCTTTCTTTTATTTTTTTCCATTGCTTATTATTCTATTCTATTCTATCTCTTTAGGAGTTTTAGAATTTCAATTCTAAGGGATCAGAAAATATATTTTCTTTTTTCAAATTTCGTTTTTCTTCTTGTGATAACACACAAAAAAGGTGAAGGGTTTTAGAATTTTCCAAATTTTTTCGCTTCTGTATTGATGTAGAAAGTATGTAGTCTTTAAATTTTTATTAAGTACTGGTTTTTTTTTTTTTGGTTTGGAAGTATATGTTATGGTGGATAAATTTGTAAAACATTTTAATATCATTTTTCAGTGAATAATAAGTTGTTGTTGAAAATGTCAGATTTACATTTTTATTCAAATAACTATTGAATATTTTAAATTGCACTTGCGAAATGTGTTTATTTAGGTTTTGCATTTGAGTGAATATTTTCTACTGAAATGTTTTATTCTATATTAAAATTTATTATTATAATATTATTATTATAAAAAAAAATTTCGGGGCTTTAAATGAAGATTCTTTTTAATTTTTTTATTCTGCCTGGAATAATATTTTAAAGTTCCATGTTATTTTGAGTAAAGACTATTTTTGCAAACATTTTAGTGGCATTTTTTTTATTATCTTTTTAAACATCTTGTCATAATAAACAAATTGTGAGGGGTTTTGATGTTTATGAAATTGTTTTGATCAGAATTAATATTGCAAGTAGAAGAAATTTTGTTTTGTAAAGTACTTATTTGAATATATATATATATATCATAGTAAAAGAAAAGAAATATTTTAATGGGCTTTTTTTATTATGTATTTTTATATGTATCTTGTCATAATAAACAAATTGTGAAAGGATTTGAAATTCTGATATTTTTGTACCAGAATTAATGCTGCAAATAGGTGAGGTTTTGTTTTGTTTATTTGAATTTATTTATATATATATATATATATTTATTAAAATATCTCTTTTTTACTCTGTTATATATATATATATGAGTAAAACAGAAATATTTTAATGGGATTTGATGATTCTGAAATTTTTTTGACAAGTACTTTTGTTTTATAAAGTACTTATTTATTTGAATATATATAGTATGATAAAAAAATCTGTAGAACGTATAATAAAATTTTGTCTACGAATAAGAAGTTATTGTTGAAAATGTTAGTTTAAAATGATTTTCAAATGACAAATGAATATTTTAAAGCAGGAAATGTATTGTGAATTTGTTAATTTAGATTTAGTTTTAATGATTATTTTATGCTGACACGTTTTTTTTTTTTTTACCAAAATTATAATAGTTATTAATTTTATATCATAATAAATAATTTTTCTTTTTTTTTTCGTGTTATTAAATGAATTTCGTTATTTAGTTTTATTTATTATACTTTAAAAATTTAAAACATTTTTTTAAGTTATTACTGCAATTTGGGTAAAAAATAAATCCTTAAATGGTATATTATTTTAACAAGTGAATTTCAAATATTGAAGTTATACTGAAATATATGTTTTTCGCGGCATATTTTATCTTTGCAACTATAATGTAGATATTAAAATAATTATTCTACTAAAACAACACAGCCACTGGCGGCTTTGTTGGACACTGTTTCAAAATCGAGAAAGACTCATTGGCGTTTGTGATTTTCAGCATCTTATCTCGTTCATCGGACTACCTGGTGGAAGTTTTTCGGGTTTTCTCCCATACTATACACAAATACGCAGCACCGCCTATTTTTTTCAGTGACTCCAAGCTAAGTCTACCTACGGGTGCTCCATTGCAACAGAAACTGCAACTTTCCCTCCATCCTTGAGTAGATCACTCATGGGATGTCCACCCTTCACTGCAGGACACTGAGGATTAGAACACAACACAAGGCACATCACGATGAGACAAATATTGCTGTATGGTACAGCATATTAAAATGATACAATGTTTCTATAGGATTGTATGGTCGGAAGTGACATGGTGAGAAACGAACACACTTTCAAACCAAAACTTTCGCAACTGCCAGGCGCATTGTCCAACTGATGAGTTTAAAGTTCTCTGGTTGGCAGCCATGATGAATACTCTTTTTTTTTTTTCTGTGTTTGCAGTTGTGCTTTCATTTACGAGACACCAGTTGACAGGCTATTGGCAAGTTTAATAATAAATTTGACCAGTAGTCTCCAAACCAGTTGATTTCTCCTTAAGGACATATTCGAACAATAGATGAGCATGTACCACAAGTATCGGGTTCGAATCCCGGCGGTACCATGGGTGTTTGTAGTGGTTCGGAATCCACTTCAAACCGTAGGTCCCGGTCATAATAGGATCGTAGAGCGTTGGGGGGGGGGCATTGTTACTCCGCGTCCGTGGCTTATCTTCAAGTTACACGTACCCCTTGGGTAGTACAAAGTGAGTAACGTCGGTGAAGCCCTTATGGCATAAAAGATCACGGTTATACTTGCCAACTGCATTAGGAAAAAAAAAAAGTTCGTGAACATGCTGACCATATCTTTCGAAATTCCTGATTTATTAATGTTTCTTAATGCACAAAATAATATCATTTATGAGTAGGATACTTTGACATGATGTCATTATCCTGCAGAGGGAATGACAGAAATGTAGCATATTCAAAGTTTCCCCGAGGTGGTCCGTGTCGTTGAAGAAAGAGGACAGTGTCTTCCAGGAGGACATTTAGGGTAATTACCTAATAGGGAATTAGAATTAACTTTAGGGAATTACGAATTTGCGGACGTTATGGGAGAAAACCCAAAAACTCCCACCAGTTCGAAAAACGAGGCAATATGCCGGACATCATAAACGCCGTCGAGTTTTCTTGCTTTTGAAACAGTGTCTACAACAAAGCCGCCAACGGATGGAACCTCAGCCCTAATGCTCACCAGCGAAACACGTTGCCACTGAGGAGAGCTTTAAGAGCAATAAATGCAACTGACGCCACCAGTGGACTTACACCTGAGTCCTCTTGAAAGCTGTTCAAGTTATCGATGAGTTAGAGTACTGCATTTTAAGAAAAACATTTTCTCAGCATAAAACAAGTAATATAAAAAAAAAAAAAAAATTTAAGTCAATTCCTACTTTTTTTTTCACTATATTGAAGAAAGTCCTTTATAAATAATTTTCATTCATTTTTTTAAGTTTATCTGGCGCCATCTATTGGTAGATTTATGCAACTTAAATCTAAAAAAAAACAAAATTAATTAATTAAATTTAATTACTGAATTAGTGTTTGAAAAAAACTGCATTAACATCCAGTGTCATCCACTACAAGTTCAAAAAATTTATTTGAACTTGAGTGGATGAATAAAAGTATTTTATGAACGATTGAAAATTTGAACAAGATATATATAGGGAGAGTGTGATGTAATAGAAGGAATTGAAAAAATGATCGTACACGAAAAAAAAAAAAAAAAAACACACTTTCCCAACTGATTAACTAAAAATCACCAGCGAGCCACGTGAACAGTTTTTTAACCCTTTTCATTCCTCATCTACTCCGCCATTGATTAGTAGGCGGTTTAGTCGCCAAAAACCAGCCAACCGCGCCTACGAAATGAGAACGATTAATAACACATTTTTTGAAAAATATTCCCTGACTCCTTTCCCTGCGCTAATGTATTCTTTATACAAATAAGGCGCTCGTCGAACTGCACTTTAAAATGATTTTTGAAAAAAAAAAATAATAACGATGGAATAAGTTAAGCATTTAATGAATGGTAATATGTTTCCAAAACCAGTGTACCGTTTTTAACGATACTTTTGCTTAATTAATGAAAAGATATAATCTTTTAAACGGAGGCGGGTTTTAGGTTGAGAAATATTTTCGGTGATCTGGTGGTTAAAATGAAAGATAATTTATATGAAATATGTGTTATTATCCAGATTTTAATGGGTTTTATTTTTTAATTTATATGGAAAAAGGAAAGCTCTTCGCCTTCTGTTTAAAATTGAAATTTCAGCGCCATAAATTTCTTCTGTTTTTAAGTATAAATAATTGAGAGTTTTCAAACGAGGTTCATTTTCTTGAAAATATTTTAATGGCTGAAAATTAGTTTGGTAAAATTTATTATCAGAAGCAAACGCGGAAAAAATGTGTTATTTAGAAATAAGCTTTTATATTGTATTTATGATTATTTAGAATAGTAAAATTATTAAAAATCTAAAGAAAAAAAATGAAAAATCTTATTTTAAATATTTATTGAACTTTTAATAAATATTCTAAGATTACATTTCCCGCTCAATAAATATTAATCTAATTAAATTTACACAACTTTACATTTATACAAAATAGTAATTGGCTATTTAAATACTTTTTAAAAGACTTATATATATTTTAAATATAATAAGTAATAAGATTTATTACTCATTAAATTAATAATTATTATTAGTCCAAATAGGGCTTGATGACATAATGACTTACGCTGGATGTTTGTAGTGGTTCGAATCCATTTTAAGCCGTTGGTATCGATCTAATATGACTGTAGAGCTTTGGGCATAGGACTGACAAAAAAGACTAACCCTTGATGTAGACTGAAAACGACTGACTGACTTTTTTACTGATCCTGAAAAAGAAAACATCTCCTGTCTCGAAATCTGCCACCTGGCAGACTGCTGGCCCACCATTGACTGTTGCTTTGGCTCACCAATGGGACCCACCATGGGGCTGTTGCGCCAATGTAGGAGAATATTAGACCAAATGCCCACAAGGGGCTGTTGCGCCAATGAAGAAGTAGAAATTAGACCACCATGGGGCCGTTGCGTTAATGAAGAAAAAGAAGATTAGACCAAATGCTCACCATGGGGCTGTAGAAGAATATTAGACGCCAATGAAGAAGAAGAAGAAAATTAGACCAAATGCATGGGGCTGTTGCGCCAATGAAGAAGAAGAAGAAGATTAGACCAAATGCCCACCATGGGGCTGTTGCGCCAATGAAGAAAAAGAAGATGACCAAATGCCCAACATGGGGCTATTGCGCCAATGAAGAAGAAGAAGATTAGACCAAATGCCACCATGGGGCTGTTGCGTTAATGAAGAAAAAGAAGATTAGACCAAATGCCCAACATGGGGCTATTGCGCCAATGAAGAAGAAGAAGAAGATTAGACCAAATGCCCACCATGGGGCTGTTGCGCCAATGAAGAAAAAGAAGATTAGACCAAATGCCCAGCATGGGGCTGTTGCGCCAATGAAGAAGAAGATTAGACCAAATGCCCAGCAAGGGGCTGTTGCGCCAATGAAGAAGTAGAAGATTAGACCACCATGGGGCCGTTGCGTTAATGAAGAAAAAGAAGATTAGACCAAATGCCCAACATGGGGCTATTGCGCCAATGAAGAAGAAGAAGAAGATTAGACCAAATGCCCACCATGGGGCTGTTGCGCCAATGAAGAAAAAAAGAAGAAGATCAGACCAAATGCCCAACATGGGGCTGTTGCGCCAATGAAGAAGAAGATAGAAGATTAGACCAAATGCCCACCATGGGGCTGTTGCGTTAATGAAGAAAAAAGAAGATTAGACCAAATGCAAATGGGGCTGGTGCGCCAATTTAAGACCAATTACCCACCATAGAGCTGTTGCGCCATTAGACTAAATGTCGAGCATGGGGTTATTGCGCCAATGAAGAAAAAAAGATTAAACCAAATTTTTTGTTTTAAGATATTTTTATTATAAATTTTGATTTTTAATATATAATCAACCTGATTATTGATATATGAACAATCAAACTTTAAACTATTAGACTTTAAAAATTTAAAAATTTTGATAATTATTTATTGATCAATAATTTTAAAATCATTATAAACAAATACACAAATTTCAGAGTATTAAATTGTGTTAAAATAAAATTAGATAGCAGTAAGATGTTTTAACAACTTTTAACGACAAACCCAAACTCGATAAAATATTTACTTTTAAAATGATAAGTAACTGGATCAATATCTATACAAATGGGGAGTTAAACAAAACAAGTTAAGCAGCTATCTTTTACCAAAGAGCCAATAATTATTTTATTTTCAAAGCATCACATGCAATAAGAAACTTCTTTCCAATTATGTGGCTTTTAGATTTGCTCAACGAACTTCATTTGAAAATGTTCCTCTAGATCGAATGACCCTAGTTTATGAAAAAAAAAAATCTAATTTTAATTATCCCTATTTTGCGTAGAAAGATATGGGAACTTCATTTTAACTCAGATTTTCTTAAAGAATTAGTAACTTATTAATTAGGAGACTGAATAAGTTTTTAATTTCTGAAATTTACTGAAGAAATTAGAAACTTATTTTGTTCATAATTACACATTCACTTACGACCCAGTCCAGATTTGTAACTTGTTATACAAGCATTCTTTACGTTATAGCTTGTGTTAGTTTTGTGTGACCTTATAATAGGAACAGAAACATTAGGCAGTTTACTTAAAAATATAATTGATAATTTTTTTGTTTTCAAAATGTCTATAAAATTGGTTTGTAAGGGGTAGGCGGTTCTGCATAGGAGCGAAAATATTTCCGAATTTCTCCTAACGAACATCATACAAACATTTTTTCGATTTTTCATAAGGAACATTTTCGAATTTTTTTTTAAGGAAGATTTTCGAACATATTTTCGAATTTTTCTTGAGGAACATCATCTGAAAGCCTTTCTAAATTTGTCACAAGGAACATCATTCGAAAACTTTTTAGAATTTGTCATAAAAGAAACATTTTCGAACATATCTCCGAATTTGTCCTGAAGAATATCACCCAAACACCTTTCAGAATTTATTCTAAGGAACATCATTCGAAATTTGTCATAAAATCATTCGAATATAACTCCGAATTTTCCTGCGGAACATCATCCAAATATTTTCCGGAATTTGTTCTAAGGAACACAACATTCGGACATCTTTCTGAATTTGTCATAAGGAAATCATTTTTGAACATATCTCTGAAGTTGTCCTAAGGAACCTCATCCAAACATTTTCCAGAATTTGATTTAAGAAATATCATCCGAACATCTTCTTTCCGAATTTGTCACAAGGAACATCATTCGAATACATCTCCAATTTGTCCCTGAAGAACATCAAAAATCTTTCAGAATTTGTCCTAAGTAACATTATCCGAACATCTTTCAGAATTTTTCCCAAGGAACATCATTCGAATATCTCCAAATTTTCAATGAAGAACATCAAAAATATTTCAGAATTTGTCCTAATATCCTTATCCGAACATCCGGAAAGATGTTCGGATAATGATAATTTGTCACAAGGAACATCATTCGAATATCTCCAAATTTTCAATGAAGAACATCAAAAATATTTCAGAATTTGTCCTAAGTATCCTTATCCGAACATCCGGAAAGATGTTCGGATAATGATACTTTGTCACAAGGAACATCATTCGAATATCTCCAAATTTTCCCCGAGGAACATCACCCGAGAAACCTTTAAAAATTTGCCCAAATGATGGGGGATATCTCAACAAAGGGATAACCAACATCAAAATGGGGGTCAACACTTGGCCGTTTATGAACCAACTTGTTAAAGTGGGAGGGAAATGACAATGGCAATGTAGATACCAATTACGAAATATCTATGTGGTTTTAAAATATATAAAACTCCGCATTTAAATTAAATAAAAACGAATACTTTATAAAAGTTTTCTCCATAACTAAATTCAAGTAGGACAACTTTCAACCTTTTCTAGAGCTTTAAATGAACATAAAATGAAAAAATTTGAAAAAAAGAAATATTATTGAAATAGAACAATTTTTTAATGAAACTATTGAAAAGACACTTTAACGGAAGCAGTTTAAAATACTTTCTAGTTTAATTCCTTTCACAGTGATGTGATATACATTTATGAATTTATATAATAGGATTGTAATCTAAGACATAACAGATAGAAATGTTGATAGTTGCAGTTATGACACTTCAACGACATTTAACTTCTTCAGCAACTTCCTTTGTAAACAAATATTTAAAAAAAAATTTTTAAAGTCAATTCCTGTTTTTCTTTCACTCTATTGCAGAAAATCCTTGATAAATAATTTTCATTCATTTTTTTTAAGTTTATTTGGTACCCTCTATTGGTAGATATATGCTACTTAAATCTAAAAAAAAGCTAAAATTAATGAATTAAATGTAATTACTGAATTAATATTTGAAAAACTATATTAACATCCAGTGTCATCCACTACAAGTTCAAATAAATTTTTTAAACTTGAGTGGATGAATAAAAAAGTATTTCATGAACGATTGAAAATTTGAACATGATATCTATACGGAGAGTGTGAGCTAATAGATGGAAATGAAAAAACAGCCTATCAATTATATCCATGTAAATGCGAGTCATTCAGCATCAAATCTCTTCCAAATCTTGTGCTCTTAAATGAAGTGTTTCAAAATTGCGCGATGAACTCCAATTGAAACAGATCCCATTGAACTAATGGGAGTATTGTGTGAAAGAAATCGATCTCGTACCATTTAATGATCGTTCTTTCCAAACTGGTGAAGTAGAAAGACGCGATGATTTCATCCCTAATGAGTCGGTTTTGTAGGTGAAATCAGACACTGATTCTCCTTGCCTTCTTGAACAAGGGTTTCAGATTCCTTTTGAGTGAAGTGTAAGTTAGTCTTTCGCACATGGACGACTCTCGATTCTAAATTTATATAATGCTTGGTGGATAGCATGTTAGAACTATGAAGATCTGAATTCGAAACTCAGTAGCAAGTGTGGTGGTTAATAAATTTGTAGGTAGTAATGGAGTAGTAGGCTGGAGGGGAAGATGGTTCAATTTTCGAAAATATCAGTTGCTGCCATGTATTAATCTTTTATTGTCACTATAAATAAACAAGACTATATGAACTTAAGAGGGCCTGAATGTCCGAGTGGCTAGCGCTCTGGCGCTCGGTACCACAGGTTTCGGGTTCTAGTCCCGGCGGTGCCATGGATGTTTGTAGTGATTCGAAATCCACTTTAAACCGTAGGTCCCTGTCCTAATAGGGTCGTAGAGCGTTGCGGGGACATTGTTACTTCGCGTCCGTGGCTTATCTTCAAGTTACACACCCCCTGGGAAATGCAAAGTGAGTAACGTCTGTGCAGCGCTTGCATAAGGCATCCAAGACCAAGCTGTCTAAGTGCCAGCTGCATTAAACAAAAAAAAATATACGAACTTAAGAAATTTGTATTTATGCAGCTATTTTTTAATTTTGTTAAGTTTAAAAGCGGGCAACGTATCAGCCAAACTAGTAATGTAAACAAATTTTTAAATAAAACAGCTTGTTTAGCAATTTAAAAAGCGGATTGGAGGCTCAGTGGCAACATACGACGCTAGTAAACATTAGGGTTGAGGTTCAATCCTCTGGCGGTTTTGTTGTAGACACTGTTTCAAAAGAAGGGGACACTTGATAGTTTTTGTGAGCTTCAGCATCTTGCCTCGTCAGTCGGACTACCTGGTGCGAGTTTCGTGTTTTCTCCCATGCGATACGCAAATGCGGGGTTGTTCCGCCTAAAAGTCCACCCGAAAGGCACTGCCTTCCTTGTTTAGCGACACAGAACCAAGTCAGTTCCATCACAACAGAAGATGTCCACCTCTTCCCCTCCATGAGAACACACGGGTTCATGGACTTGGTCTAGATTTTGCTGTCGACCAGAGACAACACTAAATTTTCGCTTAAATATAATCTAAATAATATCTAAATTGAATATAAACTGAAATAGAAAAATAGTTTAACAAATAACTATAAACTGCATAATTGAATAAATAAAAACTGAAATAAATAATTAAAATGAAAAATGTGAAATATTTATAAACTGAGAAATATTTTCTTTCTAATTCAGGTTGCAAACACTTAGACAAATTGGTCTTGGACGCCTTAAGGCAAGCGCTACACAGACGTTACTCACTTTGCATTACCCAGGGTGCGCGTGTAACTTGAAGATAAGCCACGGATGCGGAGTAACTATGCTCCCGCAACGCTCTACGATTTTGTTAACATCGGGACCTACTGTTTAAAGTGGATTCCGAACCACTACAAACATCCATCTCACCGCCGGGAACCCGAAACCTGTGGTACCGAACGCCAGAGCGCCAGCCACTCGACCATTCAGGCCCAACTGAGCAATATAAATTTAAAAAATATGAGAAATTAAAAATTTAAAATAATATATACTAAATGAATTTTCAACTTAGATCAAACCATTTATCTGCATCAAATTTCATATTAAGATTAGCCAAATAATTTGTATCCAATTATAAGTTTGAAATTCCTTGCATTCAAAATATTTTGCACGGAACAGTATAATAAATACATCAGCGCCGTGAAAATCTTTCCTACAAAATTAGATGAAAACCACCATTAATTAACTCGAGTTGCCTTTGATTTATTTTTAAAGAAAAGTTTTATGTTTAAGACTAATTTTAAATGAACGGTTAAGATTTATATTAAATCAGTTTCTCTTAATTAGCTCTTTTTTAATAAAATAAAATTTTCTTGAAAACTTAATGAAAAGAACAAGTATGTAATTATTATAATCGACTCGGATATTAATTAATCACCCATTTTCTAGGTTACCGAAATTATTAATTAAATATTGAGATATTAAATCAATATCTTTCATTAAAGATTTTTTTTTTTAATAATAGAACTTTAAAGGAAGCTCATAATAACAAGATCTATTTGCTTTAAGTTATTTAATTATATTTTTTAATTAACTCGTTGCAGTTTCAATAGTATGCAAATAGAAGATTATATCTCTTGAGTTGCTGATTAATATATTAAAATGATTTTGAATACAAATTGTAATGAAAATAAATAATAACATATGATACGATTTTTATATTATTAACATCATATTTGCAATTTCATTACTAAAAATCGAGTTTCCATTCTTATCAAATAATTCATTTTCTATTTATCTAATGAAGTACTAAACAAATAAATTTAATTATTTTATTCATTTACATGAATAAATTACTGCTTTGAAATAATTCTATTGGTTTGGAAATAAAGTATAAATTATACTCGATAAAGTTAAGATTTTGAATGAATTTTTGACGGAGGAATGTTTATTCCTTTTATAATAGATATTTCTCGTAAAATAAATAAATAATGTTATACTTTTATTAATAACTATTCTTTAGTCATTACATATTCATGTAAATAATTTAGTAAAAAAAAAAAAAAATTAAGTTAATTTTCGTTTTTAAGAAAAAGATTTAGTTTTTTAAAGTTAAAAATAAAATTAACTTAAAACTAAAAATTAAATTTAAACTAATTTTAGTTTTTAGCAAAATATTTTAGAAGAAAAATAAATTAGGTTATTTCGATTAGATTATTATTCGTTGGCGTTTGTGATGAGGTTTATTGAGGTTTTCTCAGATTTATTCTCTCCAAATCAGTTTTACGGAGATCCTCGTACTCTCCACAAACAAGCTAAAATAAAGATTTATACTAATTGCAAATATATAAGAAAACATATTTAAAATATTTTAAAAAAATACCTTTGAAAAATAGCCTAAACCTTCAATTTCAAATTCGTGCAAAAGTGTTCTTTATCCAATAATCACCAGTTAATTTACCAAAAGTAAGCTTTAAAGAAAACGATCTCTAATCATTAGCAGAGCTCTTAAGTAAATAAACAACTAAATAATACATCAAACATTTGTTCTCAAGTCGTTAGGTTTTATTGAGGTTTTCTCCAGATTTATTCTCTCCAACGCAGTTTTAAGGAGATCCTCGTCCTCCCTAAAGACGAGCTAAAATAAAGATTTATACTAATGCTAATATATTAGAGGAAGACAGGGCTTTTGAAGTTCTCCTCTTATTTAATTATAAGCAAATCTAAAATCGATGCGCCAACGTTGGAAAATGTCCTGGAAAATGGGTTTAATTTATTATACTAGGAGAAAAATGTACCGCGTCTCTGTGGATATGAAAGTAAATATGTCTTCGACTAACTTCAAATGGAGTATTTTTCATTTTCCTTTCTTTTTATTTTTTGCTATCGCTTGTTATTCTATTCTATTCTATTCTATCTCTTTAGAAGTTTTAGAATTTCAATTCTAAGGATCAGAAACTATATTTTCTTTTTTTCAAATTTCGTTTTTCTTCTTGTGATAACACACAAAGGGTGAAGGGTTTTAGAATTTTCGAATTTTTTTCTCTCTATACTGATATAGAAAGACGGTAGTTTTTAAATTTTGTTAAGTACTAGTTTTTGGGGGGTTTGGAAGTATATGTTATGGTGGATAAATTTGTAAAACATTTTAATATAATTTTTTTCCGTGAATAATGAGTTGTTGTTGAAAATGTCAAAATTAAATTTTTATTCAAATAGCTATTGAATATTTTAAATTGCACTTTTGCGAAATTTGTTTATTTAGGTTTTGCATTTGAGTGAGTATTTTCTACTGAAATGTTTTATTCTATCAAAAATATTTTTTTATTATAATTATTATTGGTTTATTATAATAAATATGCTTTCGGGACTTAAAATGAAGCTTGCTTATTCTTTTTTTTATTATGTTTGAACTAATATTTTAAAATTCCATCATATTTTGAGCTATTAGACTATTTTGAGTAAAAGCAGGAAATATTTTAAAGGCAATTTTTTTATCTCTTTTATACATCATGTCATAATAAACAAATTGCTATGGGATTTGATGATTTTGAAATTGTTTTTACCAGAATTAATGCGGAAGGAGGTTTTGTTTTGTTAAATACTAGTTTATTTGTATGTATATATATTACGATAAAAATATCTGTGCAACATAAATATTTTAATGGCATTTTTTATTATCGTTTTTTCACATCTTGTCATAATAAACAAATTGTGAAGGGTTTTGAGGATTCTAAAATTTTTTTTTTCCACAATTAATGCTTCAAATACAGGTAGTAAAATGTAAGTGAGGTTGTTTTATTAAGTACTAGTTTATTTGAATATTAGAAACTCAAGAGCCAAAACATTATAACCACCCTTACATTTTGCAATGAACTCGCCTGGATGACGTGGAAGGCACGTGATCATGTGGAAGTGGTATTTAACTGCTGCTGGAGAGTCTGAAGAATCATTCTTTCACTTGCTTCTGTATGCGATGGGAAAGGCTGCGGATCTAAAAGTGATTTTGATAGAGGGCAGATTGTAATGGCTCGATGGCTCGGAACAAGTATTTCCGAAACTGCCCGACTCTTGGGTTGTTCGCGATCTACAGTTGTTAGTACTTATGCAAAGGGATGAATGACAGTGAAACCAGCAGAAGACGACATGGTGTTGAACGTCCACACGCTATCAAGAAAAGGTCGTCGAAGACTGTCTCGCATGGTGAAGCAAAAACCGGAGCCAGACAGTGGCTCAGCTGACAGCCCAATACAATGCAGGGCCAAGTAGAATAGTATCGGAGCATACTGTTGGATATGGGGCTACGCAGCAAACGTCCCACTCGTGTGCCTTTGCTGACCAAGCGTCATCGCCAACTGCGTCTGCGTTAGGCCCGGGAACATCGTCACTGGTCCATGGATCAGTGGGAGAGAGCCTGGTCAGATGAATCACGGTTTGTCATTCATCACGCCGATGGCCGTGTCAGGATACGCCGACTTCCAGGCGAACAGTTGCTCCCTCAATGTACATTAGGTCATACATATGTCGGTGGTGGCGATATTATGCTTTGGGGGACGTTCTCTTGGGCGTCTCTGGGACCCGTGGTTGTGGTAGAGCAGACCATGAATGCTACAGGGTATGTGAACATCATTGCGGACCAGTTGCACCCCTTACATGGCCTCTGTTTTCCAGCTGGAAATGGAATGTTCCAACAGGACAACGCCCCTTGTCACAAGGCTAAAATTGTGTTGGATTGATTACAGGAACGTGATGCTGAATTAAAGTTAATGTCCCTGGCCGCCTAACTCACCGGATCCCAATCCGATAGAACACATTTTGGGATGTCCTGGGACGTCAGCTCAGAGTTCAAAGACCACCAATTCGCAATATCACGGATTTGCGTGACCGTTGCTTAAGCATCTGGTACAATCTGTTTCCGGCCATCTACCAAGGACTTGTGGCATCCATGTCAAGGAGGGTTGAAGCTGTGTTGCGCGCTTAAGGTGGGCCAACTCGTTATTGACAAGTGGTCATAATGTTTTGGCACTTGAGTGTATATATATGTATATTATGATAAAAAATATTTGTAGAATAAAACTTTAATAAAACTTTGTCTACGAAAATAAGTTATTGTTGAAAATGTTAGTTTAAATTGATTTTCTAATAACAATTGAATATTTTAAAAACAGAAAATTTATTGTGAAATTTGTTTATTTAGATATATATTTA
The DNA here is from genome assembly GCA_021605095.1 of Caerostris extrusa. Lineage (NCBI taxonomy): Eukaryota > Metazoa > Arthropoda > Arachnida > Araneae > Araneidae > Caerostris > Caerostris extrusa. Next base: position 2,076 of record BPLR01004027.1, on the reverse strand, counting down.
TAATGATTATTTTATGATGACACGTTTTATTCTGCAAAAATTATAATAGTTATTATTAATTCCCGATCGTAATAAATAATTCTCCTTTTTTTACTTGTTATTAAATGGAATTTGCTATTTAGTTTTATTTATTGAAGGACATAGCCTACCAGTGAGAATTTAGGGTATCTGCCAGTCATGTAAATGTCGTATGAAAAAAAAAAAATCATAACACTTCCATCAGACAACCAGTCGGTGAATACGAGATGTTTATATACATTGTCACATACACCATTGAATGCTCCTCCGTTTTTGTTCTGGTGGTTTATCTTCAGTGTGCTGCAGTGTAGGATGGACATCCCGTGCGTCTATTGATGGATGGATGGAGGGAAAGGGGGCAGCTTCCGTTGCGATGAAGCGCCCGTAGGTGACCAGGTTACAAGGCGCTGAAGAAGGAGGAAGTTTAAGGGGAAAAACGTCGCAATTGTGTGCCATAGGGAAGCAAACCCGGAAAATATCCATCAGATAATTCGAATAACTAGGCAAAATGCTGAACATCCCAAACGCCATCGAGTCTCTTTTTGAAACTGTGTCTACAACAATGCCGCCAGCGGATGGAACTTCATCCCTCAGTCGCGAGTCAGACTCTCGTTGTTTCCAAGAGTAATAAATGTAACTGATGCCACCAATGGATTTGGACCTGAAAACCTGAACATCTTGAAACTTTTTACCGATCCTGTACATCATGAAAGTTAACTGTTCAAGTTAACGTTGAGTAACGAGTACTTCTCTTTTGGAAAAGTTTTTTTTCAAAATAAGAAAAATATATATATACTACACGAAAAAAAAAACATACTTTCCCAACTGATTAACTAAAAATCAGCATCGAACCACGTGAACAGTTTTTAAAACCCTTTTCATTCCTCATCTACTCCGCCATTGATTAGTAGGTGGTTTAGTCGCCAAAACCAGCCAACCGCGCCTACGAAATGAGAACGATTAATAACAGATTTTTTGAAAAATATTTTCTGACTCGTTTCCCTGCACTAATGTATTTTTTACACAAATAAGGCGCTCGTCGAACTGCACTTGAAATGATTTTTGAAGAAAAAAAAATAACGATGGAATAAGTTAAGCATTTAATGAATGGTAATATGTTTCCAAAACCAGTGTACCGTTTTTAACGATACTTTTGCTTTTAATTAATGAAAAGATATAATCTTTTAAACGAAGCGGGTTTTAGGTTGAGAAATATTTTCGAGATACGGCGGTTAAAATGAAAGATAATTTATATGAAATGTGTGCTATTATCCAGATTTTAATCGGTTTTATTTTTTAATTTATATGGAGAAAAGAAAGCTGTTCGCTCCTGTTTAAAATTGAAATTTCAGCGCCATAAATTTCTTCTATTTTTAAGTATAAATAATTGAGAGTTTTCAAACGAAGTTCATTTTCTTAAAAATATTTAAATGGCTGAAAATTAGTTTAGTAAAATTTATTATAAGAAGCAAACACGGAAGAAAATGTGTTATTTAGAAATAAGTTTTATATTTTATTTATGATTATTTAGAATAATAAAATTACCAAAAATCTAAAGAAAAAAATGAAAAATCGTATTTTAAATATTTATTGAACTTTTTATAAATATTCTAAGGTTGCATTTCATGCTCAATAAATATTAATCTAATTAAATTTACACAACTTTATATTTATACAAAATAATAACTAGTTATTTAAATAATTTTTAAAAAGACTTATAATATATTTAACTATAATAGGTAATAAGATGTATTACACATTAAATTAATAATTATTATTAGACCAAATAGGGCTTGATGACATAATGACTTGCGCCTGATGTTTGTAGTGGGTCGAAATCCGTTGGTATCGATCTAATATGACTGTAGAGCTTTGGGCATAGGACTGACAAAAAAGACTAACCTTTGACTGTAGACTGGAAAAGACTGGATTTTTACTGATCCCGAAAAAGAAAACATCTGCTGTCTCGAAATCTGCCAGTAAGCAGACTGCATTGGCCCACCATTGGACTGTTGCTCCAATGAAGAAGAAGAAGATTAGACCAAATGCCCAGCATGG